>JACEFZ010004584.1:0-11541 GCA_014155875.1 Cepaea nemoralis
TGATGTTATAATCATGATCTGTCTTGTCATGTTGTCACATCATATAACTGATGTTATAATCACTGATCTGTCTTGTCACTGTTCTTGTCACCATCACATAACTGATGTTATAATCACTGATCTGTCTTGTCACTGTTCTTGTCACCATCACATAACTGATGTTATAATCACTGATCTGTCTTGTCACTTTTTTAGTCACCATCACATAACGGATGTTATAATCACTAATCTGTATTGTCACTGTTCTTGTCACCTTCATACAAATATCTGTTTCAACACTGAAGCCACAAACAATACATTGCATGGTTATTGCCTGCAATAAAAACAAATTGTGTGTCACCATAACACAGATATATTATACCAGGTGAAGTCATTAAGTAACATAGAATTTTATAAATAACGTTTTTACAGTCGTGCAAACCAGAAATGTTGTGTGTATTATTTCTTAACGTAGTCGCCCTACTTGGCAAACACACTTGTCCACCTATTCACTAGATCTGTGTGTGACCTTAAACCAATTTTATAAATAACGTTTTTACAGTCGTGCAAACCAGAAATGTTGTGTGTATTATTTCTCAACGTAGTCACCCTACTTGGCAACACACTTGTCCACCTATTCACTAGATCTGTGTATGACCGTACACTGATTTTGCACCGTCTCCATTATCTCGTTGTCATTTGCTAACCTTTGACCCCGCGAATGTTCTTTCAAGGGTTCAAACAAGTGTAAGTCAGGTAGTGTCAGGTCTGAACAATATGTTGGATGTTTCAATACCTCAAATTTCAGAAGCTTGTAGTATATCCACTGTATGAACAGCCATTTGCAGGTCTTCCTCTGCGCAGTTTATCAGTGACGTTTTGTTTTCCATTTTGAAATCTTTCTATTCATTCATACATTTTCCCTTGACTCAAACAATTGTCTCCATACTGAAACATCATTTTTCCTTAGATTTCCCAAAGTTTCACAACCTCTGGTCACAAAAATCGAATAATGCCTCATTGTTCTTTCACAGTGCAAAATGATAGTGAAGCAGCTATTTTGTAATCATTGTTGCACACGCAAAAACTGCTCAATCCTTACAACCCCATACATTGCTTAAGAGCCAGTCTAAAATAAGATTTTCAATTGACTATATTCTTTCATGCACTTTATAATAAAATTCCTTTTACTTAATGACTTTCCCTTGTATTATCATCATACAGTTATTACATGTCACTCTTATACATATATATTACATCACCATGATATTAATACATCAGATCACTACCACATATGTCACCATACATAGATACATCATGTCACCATTACACAGACATCCCATCTCACTTCACAAAGGTACATTTTACCATCACACAGATACTCATGCCACCACCACCATTACTGCTGTCAACATTATTCAGACACATGAAGTCACCATCATCTTGCAGATATTTCTTGCCTTGATCGCAGATACCTCATTCTTCCAACACATATATCTTTTGTCTTAGATATTTCTTGCTGTCGTAACACGGATACCTCACTCTGTAATCACATATGTCTTTTGTCTCTATCTCAGATATTTCTTGCTATCGTCACAGATACCTCACTCTATAATCACATATGACTTTTATCTCTATGTAAGATATTTCTTGCCATGATCACACTTGTATCTCATTCTGCAATTATTATCACATCATCATCATTTTGCAGGTCCTTTGCAAAGCATTGCTCTCATGATGGAGCATCAAAAGGCTCTATTTCTGCCCATGTCTCCCGCCACAAGTTGTCTGCATTGTATTGTGTCCATCGCCCTGCTGACCGGCCCCAGTCTCCCGCCACAAGTTGTCTGCATTGTATTGTGTCCATCGCTGTGCTGACCGACCCCTGTCTCTTGTTCCAGGAGTCAAGCCTTCCATCACTATTTTCTCTGAGCCACTAAAACGTTTAAAATTGCCAAAGTATTTTAGTTTCCGAGATATGATCTATTTATGGGCCAGTTTTCTTTCATGTTCCAGTCTTGTAGAATTTCAATATGTTTCTTCTTCTTGGTCCACGATGGTCCACATATATCTTTTGTCAGTATCTCAGATACTTCTTGCGATCTTGACACAGATACCTATAATCCTATATCAACATAGACAAGATATCTAATGTCACCGTCGCACAGATATCTCATGTCAGTATAATTCAGATATTGAATGTCACCATCACACAGAAACCTCATATCACCATCACATGTATCTCTTGTCACCATCACATATATCTCTTGTACACCATCACAATCATGACATGCTAAAAAGACTTACTATTAGTTTCAACCAAATGTGACACTAATGCTATTGAAACTGAGAGAATAGTTCATGAATGAGTTGTATGAATAAAAAGTGCCAAGGAGACATTTGCAGTAAATTGTAAATTAAACTGCAGTCTTTTAATTCTTTTTATCCCTAGATAGTTACTACTTAAAACTAATCACTGTCTGCATCAGAATTGCAATGATAATATCAAGTGTGTACAAAACTAAAAATTATTGCTGGGGATAGAGTGGGTTAAAGTAAAAATGGCATGGGAAGAGTTAAAAGCGCCATAATTGGGACATACGGGTTTAATATCACATTGGATGTGGGGTTTAATGTCATACTGGGTCTATTATATAATCATGACATTATCATGCCTTTGTGCATCTCGTCAATTACTAGCTGAATGTATCAAGTCCTGATATTTCTCCATGCCATTATTAAAGGCGTCAAAAATCTCTAACTGCTGTCTTCCTCTGTCTCTGTTCCCATTATTCAACTAATCTTTCATGTTGTTACGATAAATTCCGGTTTGACTCTTCACTTAATGTGACCAAAACTGTTTACTCTCTCTTTCTGGTGTTTGTGATGAGATATCTTTTAATTTTTAGTCTTCACCTATTTTAACTTATTTACATTTCTCATTTTGGCTGTCCAAAATATTTTCAATATTCTTCTGTACCCTTTAGGAATTTGTTTTCTTGTTTACTAATTGTCCAGGATATTCAGCCTATGTTAAAATTAGTTCTATGTTATTTGAGCAATATTGCCCCAACTCCTAATGACAAGGACTTATTACGTAAGGTGGTCATAATTTTATAAAATACAGTTTTTGCATGTCTGAGTAACTGTCCTGCTGAGCATATACATCTTTTACTATCTCTTCTTTTTATTCTACTCAGCTCTTTCAGTTACACAAAATGTTGAACACAGAGAGAAATATCCTCTATGGTAAATCATGATGCTTGACTTTCAACATGGCTAATTATTCAGTGGTCACTAGGGAAGCCAGATTTCTTTAGCATGCTCCAACCAAATGTAAAACACAAGAAAACATGGGCAAGAGCCTAAGACACATGACTTCTTGTTTGGGACTGAAGGGATGAATTCTGCCTGCTTGAGACTGTTGCTACTTACTATCATAAACAGCTGTTTCTTTTTATTTAGACTGTTGTTATTGGACACTTTCTATCCGAAACAATTGCTGTTTCTTTTAATTTACACTATTGTTACTTGAATGCTGTCTATTCCAAAAAGTTGTTTAATTTCACTTAGGCTACTGTTACTTGAACATCATCTATCCCAAACAAATTGTGTTTCATTTTATTTAGGCTGTCTATGAATGCAATCTATTCCAAACAGTTGATTTTCTTTCTTTTAAAATAAATGTTTGCGTCTGCAAGTGTTAAAATAACATAATGAGGCTGAACAAGTTAAAGTAGCAAAAGAGACAGTTTGTTCACAAGACAACTGGGTGGAATAAAACGAGTTAAGCAAGTAGATCGTTTCCAGAGTAACCAGTTGATTTATGATGATTTGCCTGGTACTGGCTGAGTTAATATAATGTTCACGCAGAATGTGTTTCTTGGTTTCAGAACTGTTAGACAAAGTGTTATATTGTATAAGCAACTTGAATACAGTGTGAGCATGTGTGCATTACAAAATTCAATTCAAAATCTAGATATGTTGTTTCCAATGTTTAGGAAGTGGTGCATACTTTTTTTTTCAAATGTATAAGTAGTTTACATAAATGTTTTGTACATTTCATGATGAGATAATGGAATTGTCATTGTCTCTCAGACAGTGTAATGAGATTATCTGTCCTTGACACATAAAACTGAATCCTAACTTTGAGCTGTCACAGTTGAACATTCTGTATAGTGAGATACTTCTTGCTTGAAACTTGAAATCTAATCCTAACTTAGAACTGTCAGTACCAGTCATGATGTGATAAGATACTTCAATCTTCACTAATGAAACTGAATTCTAATTTAGAACTATCACTGTCATTCACACTGTGTACTACTTCATACTTGATATATGAAACTGAATTATAACTTACAATTTTCACTGTTCTTTACGATGCATGAAAAGATAATTCAATTGTGACACCTGAAACTGAACCCTAACTTTTAACTGCCACTGTACATCAAGCAGGGTGATGAGATGCGTTGTGCTTGTCACCTGAAACTGAATTTTAGAATTGTAACCATAAATTAAACTCTATGATGAGATAAGAGGCAGTGCGAGCTTAATGCTTGCCACCTGAAACAGAATCCTAGAATTGTCACCATAAATTAAGCTCTGTGATGAGATATGAGGCAGTGCGAGCTTAATGATTGCCACCTGAAACAGGATCCTAACTTCTTGGTACTGTTATTGTTCCTTACACTGACTGACTGGCTTGTTGAAGGTGTTATAGGAAAGTTTCCAGGCTTCTGATTGCACACACTGTACTGACACACACGAGAGGCGTTTCACTCTTGTCTTGTGTTAGCCTACTGTGATTGTGATACCAGCAACATCAAGGAAGTATGTCAGCATGGATACAACAGCATGTGCACAAACAAAATAGTTTCAGTTGCTAACATTCAAATGTGGTATATAAGGTGTGTTGTGTTCAGAAAGGCTTGTCCAGCACAGTGTGTTATTATTTTGTGTGCTGTATAGTGTATATTTGTTGTCTTATTTCCATATGTAGAGAGTTTTGCAACTTGTACATCTTTGTTGGAAATAAACTTGCACAACCCATTTTTAGAATAGAAATCATTTATGTTTTGCATATGTTGTTTGACAAGTATTTCAAGCACAGAGAAATCATGTTGGATTATAGAATCAACATTCATATTCGGCAATTAAGAATTCTGTAAACATATCAATGGGTTCTACGAAGATATGTTTGTAGCCAAGATCTTCTACTGCTGTCTATCTTCAGTGGTGCATGAGATAGTAATTAAACGTAGATGGTCAATAATTTTAGATGGCAAGACCCTTGGCTGAGAATTAGATGCGTATTCTCTTGAATAGCTGCAGTATATTTATAAATGTATAAGAAAATAAAGACAGTGACAACTTAAAAACACAAAATTCACTACACTTAAATTTAATGACCAGCACTGTTGGTTTATAGTTGACAAACAGCACATCAACTTTGTTAATGAAAATTAGAAACTTAGATAAGATTCGTGTTCTTCTCCAATAGTATGAAACTCCAACTGAATTTAACCACTGATATACACTTGTCTTGTTCACTGGGTCAGGAGAGAGTCTGTACACCAGCCTCACTCTGATAGATGCAATACGTTTTTAGGGTTCAAACAACTTTAACGAAATGCATCGTACTGAATAGTTAAAACAGTCTTCCAGATGATTCACCAATCAACCAATACACTGAGTGTGATTTCATGACAATTAATTATCACCGATCACCCTCTTCTATTGTCCATCATTTAATGACACATTCTTTAGTGAATCTAAACTGTTCTGAAAGTGAGAAAGTCTGCTGAAAATGTTATGTTATGCTACGAGGCCGCCCCGAGATCCGTTATGTTATGCTATGAGGCCGCCCCGAGATCCGTTATGTTATGCTACGTCAAACGACGTCACGACATATTGGTTGTGTATGCACATGCGTGCTCAACAATGCCGCCGCCATCCCAACGTATCTCTGCTCACTGTTTCCATAAAAAGTTAGCTATGGTATTTCCTATCTTTTTGCCTGACCAGGCTTCACCCCCAGTTCTGGTAACTGGGCTGGCATCTGAGTCTCATCAGTATTCACCAACTGAGTGTTTACTGCTTTGATTATATCAAACCTGCCCATGCTTCTTCCCGTGTATATTGCTGCATAATTTACGAGCTGGTCTGCGCGTTCATTACGAGTAACTCCTACATGTTCCAATGCGTACATTCAGGTGAGTAATAAGAAGAGCGACCTCCAAATGTTGTCGATTTTCTGTTGCATGTTCATAGAGTGATTTCTTATTTCTGCTGTCCATGCGAGTGCATGATGGTAGCGGGGATCTCCATAGTCACGTTTGATGCAGTCTTGAATGCGCCACTATCCTCTCTGTTATTGTTTCCCCTTCTTTTTTGCAGTGAAAGCCCAGGATGACTTGAAGATGTGTGTTAAAAGATGTATATTTGTCAGTGTGCTGGCAGATGATTAGTCACTTCTACCCGCTTATGGATGATGGCATTATGAGTTGGCTGTCATGTATCTGTCTTCATGAATGTGAGACGAGTCAGATGAAACTTCAAAAGGATGTAAGGCAATTTGTCAGAGTTGTGAGGTCTCAGTTTCTTGTTTTCTCACAAATGAAAAAAAATAAAGAGAAAATCTCAACCCCTCTATTCCATGCTCAACTGGCTTCACGGGCTCCCCTGGATAGTAGCAACAGGCGTTGAGGATCAGTAGTCACCCACACTAACTGTAGTTAAATATGCTCTCTCTTCCCAGCTACGTTGTTATAAATGGCGACGACAGGAGCACAGATATCAGTACTACACAGTAATCATAGCAGTAAGTCATGGACCCTTGAGGTCACTGTACAAAATTACTCTTGACACCGTACTGGCGCCTTGCCGTCCTTTCGGATCATAGTTTTACATTGACACCGTTCTGGCACTTTCCCATTCTCAGACGATAGTTTTACATTGTGCTTCAAAAAAAGGCATAACGACTACAACCCATGGCGGTAGCGAATGTGACTGATCAGACCGATTGGCGGGGTAAATGTTCGTCCACAATGGATGCGTGTAGACACATGGTTATTTCCAAAGTCCAGCACCGTCTGGTGTTTTACATGCCCAATGTGCGATCTATCTGCAATGATTTTGTCCTATGCCTTTATTCCTTACTTGATCGTTTCCCTCAATGCAACGCGATCAGCCTGTATCCTCGTTGTCCCGCTTACAGACATCTTTGAACCCTAGGCACCCATAAAAACAAAAAACAAAAAAACCCCTTAAAAAGGAGATATCCTTTGATATTCTACTATCGTCCATCGTCCATTCTGCTAATGTGTCCTACCCATTTACTGTATTTAATATCAGTGGCTGCAGAAATGTAGATACAGAGATAGTTAAGTATCTTCGAATGTACATGCAGAATTAAACCATTGCAGATAAATGTGTGGCCAACCTTTGGCAGATTATACATACATGAAACCCCCCACCCCCACCCCCACGTGCACACACACGGGATCGCACACACACACACATACACACACACACACACACACACACACACAGAGTGAAAAAGAGAGAGATGGGAGGAAAGACACCTGACACTTATGTACATCAATGATCAGAGTTTAGAGATCAGCAACAGGTGTGAAGTAATCTAGAGGTACAGTCCAGACATTGTGAAGGATCAGTCACTCACCAAAACGCGTGCGTTTGTTACCATGATGTCTATGAGAAATCTGTTAGGCTGGTTCTACAGTTGAAGTCCAACTTTCCTGGAACTTACTATTTCTGTCAGTGTGGGAAATATACCTCCAGCCACACTGATGGTATTCTCTTCTATATGTATAAGACTCGGAATTATTTTTCGCTCACCTGGGATCCTAATTCCACCCAGCCTTAACTGGATAGCAGGAAATTGTATGGGAAGTAAAATCGACCACATCATCTATATCGACCACATCATCTATATCGACACATCATCTATATAATGCCAATGGTTCTAAAACTATGAGACCAGCACCGTATACCCACTACGCCCCATGACGTAAAACGAATACGTGTACATACATGCCGGCCTGTGACATCAATCATGTTCCTGATTGACAGGCGTTTGGCTTTTATGTGACTAGTTCTGGTGTATTTACAGCGTCTCTATAGACACGTAATGTAACGGACTCTTCTCCACCTTGAGCAGTATTGTATATCCGACGATGGGTAATGTGGGGAGCCTCATAACTGTCACCTTTACTTCCCAGAACATTTCCGGGTGCCTACTTTAGCCTGGGTTGACCTAGGAGGCCAGCTTAAATGTAATATCCCTGACATGACGGGGATTCCGGCACGTGACCACAACATCTGAACAGCCCAGTCCGAAAACGAACGCTGACACTTGTTGCCCTTTCTCCTGCTGAGGCAGTTATTATAGGACCCCCAGAATCACTAATAATTCATGACCTACCCCGTGGCAGATAGGTCGGGTCGACAGACAGCAAGCCACACAGCCTTCTAACTTGAGAATCTTGTGGGATCTATTAACTCTGCAACTAACCAAATACCGTCGTCACATAAATGTCGACGTCATTATACCGCATTCTCTGTCTGATAAACCGGCTGACTTTATATATATATATATATATATATATATATATATATATATATATATATATATATATATATGTCAGGTCTTAGTCAGATATGACTGAGCTACCGTATAACAGTAGACGGTACTACCTGCTTTCTGATAGCGCCGAACGTTGGGCGGCGCTTACCAAACCCGACACCCCACATTGTGCCAACGGCTTCGGGCGGAAGAGCGCAATTGGGAGTGTACAAGCCATTACCCTGGTGCGAGGAAATGCAACCTAAAGACAAAGTGTCATAGCAGGGCAGACCAGGTCCTAAGCCTTGGTTGGCGGCTGGTCTAGGATCGAAGCTCCGACAGGCGGACAATTAGAGCATTGCTTTGCTGATCCGGCAGCTTCTGCAGCTTGTCTTGTTCCAGATGTAGAGGTGTTACCTCTCCTCTGGAGTGAACTAGGCAGGCCGAGAGAGGGATCATGCTGCATGGGCAACACATGATCTCTATATTTTAGCCCAGGCTTTGTGCTATGGAGAGGCAATAACTCCATCCCTTACAAACTATCGTCTGTCAAGACGGTAAGGTGCCAATGATATATATATATATATATATATATATATATATATATATATATATATATATATATATATATATATATATATATATATATATATATATATATATTATATATATATACTAGCTGACCCGGCCCGGCTTCGCCCAGACCCTGGTGGGGAGCATCTCATTTAATTCATATAAGTAGTCATAAAAGTTCTCGTTCCCGTTACCGACTATCTGTCTGTCTGTCTGTCTATCTGTCTGTCTGTCTGACCCGGCCCGTCTTCGCCTAGACCCTGATGGGGAGCATCTCATTTAATTCATATAAGTAGTCATATAAGTTCCCGTTCCCGACTGTCTGTCTGTCTGTCTGTCTGTCTGTCTGTCTGTCTGTCTGTCTGTCTGTCTGTCTGTCGGTCGGTCGGTCGGTCGGTCGGTCGGTCTGTCTGTCTGTCTGTCTGTCTATCTATCTATCTATCTGTCTGTCTGTCTGACCCGGCCCAGCCTATGGTGGAGAGCATCTCATTTAAATCATATAAGTAGTCATATAAGATCCCGTTCCCGACTATCTGTCTGACTGTCTGTCTGTCTTGGGTAAATGGAGGAGGGAAGAGGAAGAGGGAGGTGGAGGAGGGAAGAGGAGGGAGGAGGAGGGAGGAGACAGGAGGAGTAGGGAGGAATAGGAGGGAGGAGGAGGGATTAGGAGGAGGAGGGAGGAGTAGGGTGGAGGAGGAGGCGAGGAGGAAGAGGGAGGAGGAGGGAGAAGGAGGGAGGAGGAGAACGCAGGAGGAGAAGGGAGCAGGAGGAGGAGAGGGAGGAGGAGGGAGAGGGAGGAGGAGGAGAGAGTAGGAGGAGGGAGGAGGAGGGGAAGGGGAGGAGGAGGAGGGAGGAGGAGGAATGTGAAGGGAGGAGGAGGGAGGAGGTAGAGGAGGAGGGAGGAGGAGGGAGGCGGAGAGAGGAGGAGGAGGGAGGAGGAGGAATGTGAAGGGAGGAGGAGGGAGGAGGTAGAGGGAGGAGGAGGCGGAGAGGGGAGGAGGAGGAAGGAGGAGGGGAGGAGGGAGGAGGAGGAGGGAAGAAGAAGGAGGAGTGATGAGGAGGAGTGATGAGGAGGAGTGATGAGGAGGAGGGAGGAGGAGGGAGGAGGAGGAGGAGAGGGAGGAGGAGGAGGGAGGAAGAAGAGGGAGGAGGAGGAATGTGAAGGGAGGAGGAGGTAGAGGGAGGAGGAGGTAGAGGGAGGAGGAGGAATGTGAAAGGAGGAGGAGGAATGTGAAGGGAGGAGGAGGGAGGAGGTAGAGGGAGGAGGAGGAGGAGTGAGGAGGAGGAGAGGGAGGGGAGGAGGAGGGAGGAAGAAGAAGGAGGAGGGAGAAGGAGGGATGAGGAGGAGGAGGAGGAAGAGGGAGGAGGAGGAATGTGAAGGAGGAGGAGGGAGAGGGAGGAGGGGAAGAGGAAGAGGGTAGGAGGAAGAGTGGAGAGGAGGAGGGAGGAGGAGGAGGGAGGAAAAGGGAGGAGAGAGGAGGAGGAGGGAGGAGGTAGGAGGAGGAGGAAGAGGGAGGGAGGAGGAAGAAGGAGGAGGAAGAGGGAGGAGGAGGATGGAGGAGGGAGAGGGAGGAGGAGGAAGAGGGTAGGAGGAGGAGGGAGAGGGAGGAGGGGAAGAGGAAGAGGGTAGGAGGAGGAGGAGGGGAGAGGAGGAGAAGAAGGGAGGAGGAGAAGGAGGAGGAGGGAGGAGGCAAAGGGAGAAGAAGGAAGGAGGAGGACGGAGGGAGAGGAAGGAGGGAGAATGAGGAGGGGAGGACGGAAAGGGAGGTGGAAGAGGAGGAGGGAGGAGGAAAGAGGTAGGGGGAGGAGGAGGGTGGAGGAAAGGGAGGAGGAGGGTGGAGGGAGGAGGAGGAGGTAGAGGGAGGAGGAGGTAGGAGGAGGAGGAAGAGGGAGAAGAAGGGAGAAGGAGGAGGGAGGATGATGAGGGAGAAGGAGACAGGAGGAGGAGGAGGGAGGCAGGAGGAGGAGGAGGGATGAGGAGGGAGAGGGAGGAGGAGGGAAGATGAGGGAGGAGGTGGAGGGAGTAGGATGGAGGAGGAGGGGAGAGGAAGAGGAAGAGGGAGAAGGAGGATGGAGAGGGATGAGAGGGAGGAGGGTGGAGGGAGGAGGTAGAGGGAGGAGGAGAAGAGAGGAGGAGAAAGTTCGCCATTCCGAATTCATACTCGTCTAGGTCTTCCCTTCTACACGACTGTAGATAACTTCCTTACACATAAAAAGATGAATTGTTATTGATATTGCCGTGGCATGGAGGAATATCAGCAGCAGAGTTGATCCAGAAAACCAAAGACTGAGATCTACGGAGAGCCATGAACGCCTACGCCAGCCGGCACGGCACTTGATGATGATGATTGCCGTGTGACGATTCTGTGTAGTACGCCCTTTTCTTCCCTTTCCTAGCGTTT
>JACEFZ010004585.1:0-11152 GCA_014155875.1 Cepaea nemoralis
TTTTGATTTGCCAATCTTTTCCATGCTTCCCCCCCTCACTTGCAAACGCTGCCGTTCTCACAACTACGATCCTGTGGTGTGGTGTGCCCAGTCATCTGTGTGTTTCCCCTCGTTACTAAAAGTATAGTATTGGGTTGTATGGCACGCAGTGTAGTTCCCCACTCCCAGCAAGAATAGGAAAAGAGGATACTACCCCTCCCGGCCGCTGCTCTTGTCTGAGCTGTCGCCGCAAGGTACCGGTAGTGCCTCACAGAACACATAGATTTAGAGGAATGTAGGTTCTCTCAATGAGATAGAGAAGTCCATTATCTTCCCGACATCATCCTATCGAGTAACAGACGAAAGATATAGTCCTGTGGATAGCCTCTTCTGGCTCAAGAAGATAAATCATAGATTACTATAGCTATCCAATGATGATATTCCACAGAAAGGATGACCAGATGCCCAATTCAAGCCGTAGACAGAAAGATAGCAACAGCTCATCTGACGCCAAGAACAAATGAAATCCTCTGGGGAGATATATTGTTCCGTTTCACTTCCCCGGCTATGCCAAGAACAAGACGCCCATTTAGATTGCCAACGGTCAACCAACTCTTCATTGGTTATGATTGGCTTTTCGCCAATTCATCTTCCCCTTTGAGACAAAATACATTTATAAGTCCAGGTCTGTCTGGACCACCCACAACCCAAGTTTACCTTTCAAAATGTCTCAGTAGTAGTTGCACTTCTGTCGTTATCTTTAATTAACTTTGACAAGTTGCAACTTGCAAACGGTACTTGTTTGCCCGGCCATCAATTGACCAGCCGCTGCACCAGTGCACATTTGACGCAAGGCGCGCCTTCGGGACTACCCGAAAGGAAAGACAAATATATACTCGCTCCATGTAAAGATTGTGGTATGAAGATAACCCAAAGAACCATCTTTCATGGAGAATTGAGCGAATAAAGAACTGAGAGCTTCCGAAAGCCGGTTCCCCCTGTTTACCAAGAATAACAGAATACATAAGGACATGGGCCACTGGCGTTTCGCTACAGAAACTCAGCTCAATACACGAACTCCGTTGCATCGGCGAGAATCCTGAAATACTTTGGGTAGATTTTTAACTCCTCCTGGACTTTCCGTAATAAAGGAGGATTTTTTTAATAAATCCCGGTCCTCACCGGGGCCTAAACCCGGGATCTCCAGCACTCGAGGCGGACACCATACCTCAAGACCACTCAGCCCACCAGCTTGAATAACAGAAAGACAGAAGCCTTGGTGATATCAAAGATCGTGCATACATGTGTAATTAAATCGAATGACGTTATTTTCGGGCAAATGCAGAAATTCATATTTCTAGACACATGGATAACATCAAATGGAAGATGCATCACTGAGATAAAGATAAGACAAGCAAAAACTGCATTTTTCAAATGAAGAACGTAATAAGTCATTGTCCTTGAAACATACGGATGTGACTCCTGGACAATTATAAAACAGGCGAAACCTTGGAGGCGTGATTTTATAGAAGAATGTTGAACATTAATTGGACAGCCAAATTGAGCAATCTGGACATTTTGTGGGAAGCTAAATCGCAAAGACAACTTATCACAAACATCAGAAATAGGTAGGCATCGCTTTTTTTTTTTTTTTTTTGGACCACGTTATGAGAAGACAAACACTGGAACATGTCGTGACAACCGGAAATATTTGCAGAGAAGAGAGATAGAGGAAGACAGCGTGAGATTATTCTTGACAGTCTTGTGTATGGCACGGAAGGGAGTCAAGACACGAATTGATCCATGCCGTCAGAAATCGCAATTTGTGGAGAGACATAAGTGCCCACGCCAGCCGGCAAGGCACTGGATGATGATAATAGTCAAACAGAGATAAGACCAGGATTCTACATTGGTGAAAAATTGATAAACAATATTCGATATTCAGATCATACAGCTTTGTTGACTGACTCAGTGCAGGATCTTCAAGAAATAATCAGTCGTGCACACAAATGGGAAATTGGAAAAGTTTGGACATAAAAATAACGAAAGCAAACACATGACTATTAACAAAGAGAGTACCATATCTATATTGTATATGAGGAACACGGTGAAACAGATAAAACCAGGAGTTAACATTTGTGGGAAATTAATCAACAACACACAATACTCAGATGATAGTTTTATTGGGTAAGGAAAAGCAGAATCTGCAGTAAATAGTAAATCACAACACAAATTGGGAAATAAGAAAGGTTTCGGCATGAATTATGACGAAATTAAAAACTAGCACTATTAACAAGGATTCCACCAAGCCAGTTTTGAATTATGCGGTGAATGGAAAGACACTAATCAATAGTTTGTTTTACCTGGGACAATTGATAACAGATGGTGGCAAAAGTGAGGTAGACATAACAATGCAGCTTTCAACAATTTTAAACATCTTCTAACATAGATAAGTTACGAATTACAATTAACTATGACCAAGTGTTACACAGCATCATGAAATATGTTGACGTCAGGTGAGTGATCTAGAAACCATCAATCGTGAAAAAGAGTGGGTTGAAGTACCGGATGACATGACGGACACGCACAATGTAATAATAACACTGGGTCGTGAGTGCAGAGAATGGGCAGCGGGCCCCACAGAGTTTGAAGTGCAACAACTGATCCAGAGTAATACACATCAAGGTGACATAGTCATCTATACTGATGGGTCAGTGGTGAGAAACAGATGGAGTGGTTGGGGTTTCATTGCGAAGGCTAATGGACGATTCTTAAATAAGGAATCTGGCATATGAGACTACGATCTCCGGCATGAGAATGAAGGTGGGAGCAGTCACAGCGGCTTTCCGTTGGTCACTGCAACACACATTTTATTCATTACGGACTCAAGCTAGATGCTTAGTAAGGTGGAAAAAGGAATGTTTCGTGTGGAATGGCTCATCTCGCTTTAGAGGTCACAGATTGTGAGAATTGTATGGGTGTTTCTTGCCCTGGCCATGCCGCAGTGTGGGGGAATGAACAGGCTGATAGGTGGTAGATTACTTATGGACAATGGGAAGATGGTCATGCTACTTTGGGACCAGGTGGAGAAGGTGGAGGAACAGACTGAGAACCCGTATGTGGAAGGGTGAGATTGCAGGGGATTGGTGGGAATTCTGGTAGGATCTCTAACTGAGAAGGAAGTCCAGGAGAACTTTTAATCAGATAGCGATGGGAACGATTAGTAATGTGACTCTTCGCTGGCTGTTGAACGAGGGGGACGAGGCGCTTATGGGGATGTCCTGAGTGAAGTGATGTCAGTTCTTAGCTCATCTCAACTCATGATGCATGCCCGTAAGCGTGGGCAGTCATGGCTCGCTACCTCACATGATTACAAGATTACCAGTCTTCAATCAGGTCTGTGTTCTACGAGCAGTTACATAACATTTCATTATTATATGACGCAAGAACATGGAGAATGACTCAACCATTTTGTGACAAGGCTCAAGGTTTCCACATGTAATTAATTAACAAATTAGGGGGAGGGGGTGTAAGTATTATAGCAGAAGTTAGTTAGTTGCATATCCTTTACAGGACATCACAGTCAACCCCAGAATTGTTTGGCTGTCTGTGATTTCTTGGCAAGTTTACGTTCAGTAGTTTGTCATTGCATTCTGAACAATCGGTACCCATACCGGTTTATTAATACCCAACGCAAGGCGGTTTGCTGCCAAATCGCCCACAGCTATGTTTCAATTTCGAATATCTTGGGTCATTAATTACCAACAATGGTGAAATAATGAAAGAAATTAAAACGAATATCTATTGCTCTTCAAAAACTAAAACAATTGAAGAAATTGTGGTGTGGGACAGATAGGCCTACAAAATGTAGATTTTTAAGAGCCATGTATCTTTCCCATTGCAACATCACGCCTGTGAGACCTGGACACTTACTATACAAGCTGAACAGTACATAACTGCCTTTGAATATAAATGTTATAGACGAGTTCTAATATCTTGGATACATAAAAGAACATATGCATCCACATGACAAGATCTGAATATTGAAGAAGGTTTTCTATTAAAGACGATAAAAAAAATAAAATTGAAATATTTTGGTCACTAGAAACGTTAAGAAAGTTTGGAGAGAAAAATCATTGAGGGGTATATGCCCGGGAAGAGAGGAAGAGGAAGGCCAAAGAGAAGATCGGAGCAGGATGTGGCAGATGATCTCCAGATGGATGTATCGGACGCGAGATATCTCGTTTATGACCGAGAAGTTCTCCTGACTGTGGTTATGGAAGTGGGGTTCTGCAAAGGACATGCTACTGAATGAATGAATGAATGAATGAACGAACGAACGAATGAATTAATGAATGTGGTTATTTTTAATGACTGTTCAGTGTTTGAAAATATTGCCTGTCCAAGTTTTGTATTCACCCTCTTTAAAGTTCATGTAACATAATAGGTAAATACAAAACTTGGACTGACAATATTTTCAAACACTGCACAGTCATTAAAAATACACATTGTATATCGGAAGAGCCATACCATCTGATGGAAGGTGCCTTGTAGGGATTAGAAAAAGAATCGCTAAGGCTAGGGTAATCTTTTCCTAGATGAAAAACATAATTACAAATAAAATGCTGTCAGTCCAGTTAGAAATTACTCCATAACACATGGATCGAGGTATGTGAAGATGCATGAACGTCTGTGCCGGTGGCTAGGGCACGTGATGATGATGCATCGGTATAGATGGGTGACGTGTTAAATATCACAACACCACACTGGACGCCTTTACTGCCCATGAACTTCCTGAAACCTGCCTTAGTCTGAGTGGACCAGCAAGGCCAGGATGCATTTTACACATTCGCCTCAATGGGAATGAGAACCCACAAGAACCAGGCCGTTAGGCCAGCATGCTAGTTACTGCACCACCGCAGCCCCAAGGCTTTACCTGTTCGCTTCTACACTGGTTAAAGTAAACATTGCATACACAGGCGATGAGTGCTGTCTTTTTTTAAACATGTCAGCTGTAATCTAAACAATATGGCGGGATGGTTGGAGCCTGGAGCAGCCGGGCGTGTTTGCTGGCCGCCTGATGACCATGACCGGCACACATCCACACACTGCTGGCCTAGGGAGGGCGATCCATTAAAGGAAATACACACATCAGATAACTGGTGGGTGTTTCCTACAGTCTTCATCCACGACAGAGACCAACAACACACCACACACACTCACACACACATCCACACACTGCTGGCCTAGGGAGGATCCATTACAGGAAATACACACATCAGATAACTGGTGGGTGTTTCCTACAGTCTTCATCCACGACAGAGACCAACAACACACCACACACACTCACACACACACCCACACACTGCTGGCCTAGGGAGGGCGGATCCATTAAAGGAAATACACACATCAGATAACTGGTGGGTGTTTCCTACAGTCTTCATCCACGACAGAGACCAACAACACACCACACACACTCACACACACATCCACACACTGCTGGCCTAGGGAGGATCCATTAAAGGAAATACACACATCAGATAACTGGTGGGTGTTTCCTACAGTCTTCATCCACGACAGAGACCAACAACACACACACACTCACACACACATCCACACACTGCTGGCCTAGGGAGGGGGGTCCATTAAAGGAAATACACACATCAGATAACTGGTGGGTGTTTCCTACAGTCTTCATCCACGACAGAGACCAACAACACACCACACACACTCACACACACATCCACACACTGCTGGCCTAGGGAGGGCGGATCCATTAAAGGAAATACACACATCAGATAACTGGTGGGTGTTTCCTACAGTCTTCATCCACGACAGAGACCAACAACACACCCACACACACACACCCACACACACACACACACACACACACACACACACACACACACGCACGAACGCACAAAGTAAGAATACTGGGAATCGGAAAGCATTCTGTGCGCTTGTTATTATTATTATTTTTTTTGTTATTTCAAACGATTTTGTTATAAATGTTACTGAATCTCCTTTGCAAGACGTTGCAACCAACCCCAACGTTTATTGGTTGTTTGTGAGTTTCCAGTAGTTGCCATTCAAGCCACTGAACGTAAATTTGCGAAGGAATCAGGACAATGCTGGAATTGACTGCAACGTCGTGTAAAGGGTATGCAATTAACTAATTTAAACAGTATGTCATTGGGCGAGCACGTTAGTGTAGCTGAGAAGGAAGATACGCCGATAAGGTCATGAGAGCGATCGGACTGGTTCTAGACGCCTGAGCTCGTCGTCCGCCAACGGAGGAAAAGATTGACCACCAATTCTTCCATTCATGTAGAACCTACAAAATGTGATGACTATCACATCACAGACCTACAAAATGTGATTACCTTTTCACATCACAGACTAATTTGCCATCGCTTTCTGAACAGCCGACGCTCATTGCATTGTGAAAATCAACGCAAAGCTATCTGCTTCCAAGCCGCCGCGACTGATTTCGAGCCCCAGACCAGGTACGATTGATAATCCTAAAACTGCGTTCACTAAAATCTTAACCACAGGCACCGACTCCATAATAAAATGCCTTAATCTAGTTTCTGTATGGTTATTTGTGTGTTTGTATTTTTTGTGTGTGGTGTGTGTGTGTGTGTGTGTGTGTGTGTGTGTGTGTTGTCATCGGTTGTTTCTATCTCTTCTTGTTTGCTGATGAAGGCTTGTTGCCGCAATTTTAATAATAATTTTATAAAGCTAAGCTAGAATTAGTCGGCGCTGTGACTTGGGGACAGTGAACTCGTTTAACAATTCCCCGATTTACGGAGTCAACGGTTCAAAATCAGCTGCAGACGATTTGTAAGCAGATTGCCTTGCGTTGATTTCGATGTCATGGGCGTGCGTCGTTCAGAAAGTACTACTGAATGTAAAATTTGCCTAGTAAATCACAGACAACCAGTAAATCATGGCGTTGATTGCGATGTTCCTTAAAAGGAGATGCAACTAACTGTAAGGTAGAATTGCCTAGAATATGTAAAAGTCTAAAACTCGACTCCCCAAAGACAATATTTGCCGTAGGGTAACTTGTCCTTTACTGAACGTCATATTTGCCTTTAACTCGAAGAGCTCTTCACTCGCAGGCAAGTTATTTTCTCCTCTAAACAAAACGTACGTTAAGAAGGACAAAGTATTAAGCATTGTAGTTTCACGGGACCTGGTTGCGAGATGGCATACAGCTGAATCAAACGATGTATCCACGGGTGGGAAACGCGCTGCTGATGCACAGATAACAATCTTATTGGATTCCTACAAAGCTGCATGGCCCCTGGCGAGAGTCTTTCTCCAGCAGCGAATAATAAATTGTCAGGTATAGGTAGGCAAGTAAATCAGGGAAACTTTCCCCAGAACGTAATGTCGGCGCTTGCTGCAGGTATAATAAGTGTATGCCGAGAGCAGATAAACGTGCGTAATTTGATGGCCGATTTTTATTATAGCTGGCAGTTACTTCATGTTTAAAATGTCAACATGCAGTTTGCAGATGAGAGTACAGCTGAATAGTTATGATGTACAGATTAGAGTACAGCTAGGCAGCTGTGATTACAGATTAGAGTACAGCAGACAGTTCTGTTGTACAGATGAGTGTACAGTAGACAGTTCTGGTGTACAGATGAGAGTACAATAGACAGTTGTAATGTACAGATGAGAGTATAGTTAGACAGTTTTAATGTACAGATGAGAGTACAGTTAGACAGTTCTGATGTACAGATGAGAGTACAGTTAGACAATTGTGATGTACAGATGAGAGTACATCTAGACAGTTCTGGTGTACAGATGAGATTACATCTAGACAGTTCTAATGTACACATGTCAGTACTGCTAGATACTTCTCATGTACACATGTCAGTACTGCTAGATACTTCTCATGTGCACATGTCAGTACTGCTAGATACTTCTCATGTACACATGTCAGTACTCCTAGATACTTCTCATGTACACATGTCAGTACTGCTAGATACTTCTCATGTACACATGTCAGTACTGCTAGATACTTCTCATGAGCAGATGCGAGTACAGCCAGACAGTTCTGAGTATGTTGTAATTTTAGTGAAAACTGTTGTTTAATGTAGACAGCAATAGAGACTATTGTTATATGTGAACATCAATGGAAGTTGTTGTTTAGTATGAACATCAATGGAAGTTGTTTGTATATATGACGAACAATAGACGCTGTTGTTCAGTATGAACAACCTTGGAAACTTGGTAGATATAAACAGTAACTGAAACTGGTATTTAGTATGAAAAATATTGGAAACATGTTACCAATGCCAAACCTGGACAATGACAGAAAAAGAGAAAAGAAAAATCACAACAACAGAAATGAGATTTCTGAGAAGAATACTCAACACATCAAGAAGATATAAGATCAGAAATGAAGAAATCAGGACTAAAGTGGGGGTTATAGCAGCACTAGATTTTATTAGAAAGCAGCAAGTCAAATGGTTTGACCAAGCAAGTAGGTTACCAACTAACAGTATACCACAACAAGCAATGATGTACAGACCAGAGGGAAACAGAGGAAGAGGCCGACCACCTAATCGATGGACGCAGGGAATAACAGAGTCCATGGGAATATCGATACATGAAACCCATAAGTGGGCACTCTCCCGCTGTTTATACTTCACCTCGACACCGCAAGGTACAAGAGGAACATGATGAGAGGAGAGGAGATGAGAATAATGGAAACTATTGATTTGTATGAACACCAATGAATAATGTTGGTAAATATGAACAACAATGGTAACTGTTGGGAAAATATGAATAGCAAAGAAAAATGTTGATAAATGCCAACAACAATGAAACGTGTTGGCAAATGCGAAGATTGGGAACATGTTGGTAAGTACCAATAACAGGTGAAACTAATGTTTAGTATGAACAACACTGGGAAAATGTTGGTGAGTACCATTTACAGATGAAACTGTTGTTTAGTATGAACAACAATGGAAAAATGATGGTAAGTACCAAGAACATGTGAAACCGTTGTCTAGTATGAACAACAATGGAAATAGGCAAAATGTTGGTAAATGCAAATAACACGTGAAACTGTTGTTTAGTTTGAACAACAATGGAAAAATGTTGGTAAGTACCAATTACATGTGAAATTTGTTTAGCATGAACAATAACGGAAAATTTTGGCAACAGCGAGCAATAACGCGAAAGAAACAGTGCTTGAAACTAGTTGTATTACCTTTACTTGACTTCGCAGTCAGCCCCAGCATTTTAGGCTGCTTGTGATTTCTTGGCAAGTTTACGTTCAGTAGTTTGCCATTGTTTTCTGAACGACCGGCACTTATATCTTTGTATGAAAACCAACGCAAGGCGATCTGCTGACAAATCGCCACAGAGCCGATAGTGATTGAAGACATGGTGCCTAACAGAAAGGGCAGAGGTCAACCAGCATGACTGTGGTCACATGACATTGCAGAGAAGTTGGGCATGACAATGGTCAAAGGACATTGCAGAGAAGTTGGGCATGACAATGGTCACAGGACATTGCAGAGAAATTGCACATGACAATGCACGAGGCAAGGAAACTCGTACAAGACCGAGAATCTTTCCGGTAATCCGCGATGAGAGCAACGTTCAGCGAGTTACCTGTTACATGATGTTGATGAGATGCTCTCATGTGACATTTTCTCTAGCCAGCTTATATTCGGCCTACTATGTTCCCGTTCCAAATGCCGGATTGTGTACATGCGTGGAGTCAAATGTTAAAATGAGAGTTTTCGCATGCTTCACTGAACATGTTATCTTGCGTGGAAGTGAATCTGGGAAAGTGGCTGAACAAATTAGGAAGAGATTGGAAGCAGCGAAGATGTGATTTCTTAAATGAATATTGCGAATACAGTCAAACCTCGGTTTTCGTCGATAATCCGTCCGAAAACAATCGGCGAAATCCGAAACCAACGAAAACCGAGGCAATTATTTCCATGTGAATCAATGTAAATCCTACTTATTCGTTCTAGATACCTAGAAACACTGTGTACGCCAGTGCGCCTGTTGAATTTTTCAGACCATCCTCTGCTGGCCTTAAAATCAATAAATATAATAGCTCTCGTCCCAGGCATTTTCTTAATGAAATCGGCATACAACAGCCTGGCCTTTTCACATAAGATTGCCTCCGAAACAGAATCTAACTTTCTTTTTGATTTATCCACATTAATAATAACTATTCGACACCTTCAAATGTTTGCGATCTCTGTTTCGTTAATACAGTCACGCCTTTCGCCTCCTTTATTGCTTTCTTTATCGTCACAATGGAACTTATTGTAGATGGCGAATTCCCGTACATGGGGCCGATTTCAGCAATCTTAATACCACTCTCGTATTTTATTATTAGCAAGTGATACTCACGCAACGAAAAACAACGCCAAACTGAGCAGAAGAACGCGTGGGTCCCTTTGTTTTCGCAAATTAGCAGCTAAGTCACGTGGACACGTCGACGAAATCCGAGGCAACCGGCGAAAACAGAAACAAATTTTTTGCGGGGAAAATAATCAACGAAAACCGAACCCGATAAAAACCGACGGCAACGACAACTGAGGTTTGACTTACCTTGGAAAATCATTGTAGCTAACAACGATTGTGTAGTGACTGGAAACTTGTCTTGATATGCGACATTTTGTAAAATGGAGTAATAAATGGCTATAGCTCAAAGCTTGGGCTGAATTTTGAGACTACGTGTTGCCCATGCAGTATGGTCCCTCTCTTGGCCTGCCTAGTTTACTCCAGAGGAAAGGTAATACCAATACGTTTGGAGCACAAAAAGCTACAGAAGATGCCGGATCAACAAAGCAATGCTCTAGCTGTCCGCCCATAGGAACTTCATTCCTAGACAAGTTGCTGGCCAAGGCTTAGGGCCTGGGCTGCTCTGCCATGACATTTAGTCTTTAGGTTGCATCTCCTCACACTGGTATCAGGCTGGTATCCCCGTTGTGCTCCTCCACCCAAAGCAGTTGTCACAATGTGGGGTGTTGGGTTTGGTGAGCGCCAGAATATCAAGGATCGATTGTTGTGGAGAGACATGAACGCCTACGCCATTTTGCAAGACACTTGTTAATGTTGATGATGAAATAAGTCTCATCTCATCTCATCATGTTCCTCTTGTACCTTGCGGTGTCGAGGTGAAGTA
>JACEFZ010004586.1:0-10895 GCA_014155875.1 Cepaea nemoralis
TGTGTCTGTGATGGTGGATCTGTGATGTGTGGGTCTGTGATGGTGGATCTGTGAAGTGTGGGTCTGTGATGTGTGGTCTCCTATGGGTCTGTGGAGTGATAGTGCAAGCCCATTCTATAGGTCTGAGAGCAAGGGCGAGAAAAGGTGGTCAATCCTGCCCTCACTTTGACCAGCGACGAGCCCAGACGTCGGACGGCGCGGCCGACCATGTTCATGACATTACCAGCTCAGTTCGCTATCAACTTCGTCAGCAAGCAGGATTATTTAAGAAAATCATCATCATGTGCCTTGCCGATAAGCGTGAACGGTCATGTTTCGCCATCTTACACGATCACTAGAGTCGTGCATCGGCTCTGTGTTCTTTCGACCATGTCTTGTGGCCAAGCCATCCAGATATTTATTTATCTGCCTTTCCTTGTACTTTCCCCTAAATCTTGCTAGTTGTCACCAAATTATCTCGTTTGTTTCTTCTAAAGTGGTGAACAAACAATGTTAACTGCCTACGTCTAATTTTACCTAATACGTTTACTGTTGCAATTAGGTCTTGAGTCTGACTTACTCACTGGTATCTCTGTGTCTACCCATGGTATTCTTTTGCATTTTCACGCAGAAACAACATATTTCCCTGGACAGTAAGTCATATATAGATGAGATATATAGAAGCATCTATATATATATATATAGATAGATATATATACATATAGTATATATAATATATATATATATAGTACTAATATAATATTAGCTTGTTTGCTCATTGTCCAGGTTTCATATCCATACGAAAGTGAAGGCTCTATGTAGCACTTCAACACACTTTTTCTCTTTGCAATTGAGATCATTTTATCTCTATTAAATGACGAAACATGATTGTCCTGGCAACTGTGAAGAATGTAGTTTGCCATTGCTGTCCTTCCTAGCAGTGACTTTTTATAACCCATTAACATAATTCACGGCTTCTTTGTTTCCATCACAGATGACCCAGATTCTGGGCATAAACCCGACTGACATCAACAAGTCTGTCATTGATATGGCTTACTCAATGATTGACAACGGATTCGTTAAGAAAACTTCCAAATACAGAGGCGCTCCTGGCAGCTAAGGAGATTGGATACATCTTTTCAAAGACAAGCAACTTCAAATAGTTTACAAAAACACACAAGCCTACTCAGCTAGGGAGGCTGGAAGCATCTTTGCGAAAGAAAGGAACATCCAGAAACTTTATCAAAACATTCAAATATATTAAATATTAGCATTGTTTTTATACTGTTAGTATTGCTATATGGTGTATTTTTAATGAATGTGCAATGTTGCTGTGTTTGAAAATATTGCCGGTCCATGTTTTGTATTCAACCTGTGTAAAGTTCATACAACATATAGATCAATACAAAACTTGGACCGGCAACTATTTTCAAACACTGCACAGTCATTAAAAATACACCCTGTATATTAAATATTAGTATTGTTATTATACTGTTAGTATTGCTAGTATTGGTAAATGTTATCTCCTATATATGTATAATGACAATTTAAAAAAAGAACAACGTTTTCGAAAGGTCTTTTTCTTCTCTTCGATCGTCTTGTAGATTTTCACTATTCAATTAAATAGGATACCGGTCTATACTGTCAAATAAAGATATAAATTAATCGATTGATCTGCTTGTTTCAAAACCTCGTTATGCTTAACTATTGTCTATGACAGAATATGGACCACATGGTGAAGTCGCTAGACGCTCGCTTGCCGGTCCCGTTGTCATGGGTTCGACCTAGATGGATTCAATATTTTCAAGACTGAGGTTAACCAAGCGTAAAATGGGTACCTGGAAATGACTTGTAAAGTAAAAGCGACCGGTGAGATACTGACCATATCACCCATAGAGTGTTTATTATTCTATAAAACATGGGTGGTGCACCAAATGTCCAATGTGACTTGGGGCGTGCAAATAAGTCCTTTCCTTGCTTTACAATTATCCAGTATATTTCAGTAGACGTGTTACATTACTGTACTCTTCTAGTTAACTTTATACTTAGACTAGCTGACCCGGCCCGGCTTCACCCAGTCCCTGGAGGGGATCTATCTATCTATCAGTCTGTCTGTCTGCTTGTTTGTCTGTCTGGCTGACCCGGCCCGGCTTCACCCAGTCCCTGGTGGGGAGCATCTCATTTAATTCATATAAGTAGTCATATAAGCTCCCGTTCCCGACTATCTGTCTGTCTGTCTGTCTGTCTGTCTATCTGTCTGTCTGTCTGACCCGGCCCGGCTTCACCCAGTCCCTGGTGGGGAGCATCTCATTTAATTAATATACGTACGCGAACGCGATCGCAAGACATTGGAAAACCGTCTTATCTTCCAGTTGGGTTCACTTTCCCCTCACGGCCTCAATGTCCAACACAGTTTTATTTAAGTCCCCTACGCCCCTTATCCCCCCCCCCCCATCTCCGCTATCTTATAGTCCACTTCATAGCCAGTTGCATGTCCTTCGCAGGACGTGGTAGTCACCACCAGCATTATCTCTGCTTTCTGTGACTTCTTGGTTGGTTTGCGTGGGGTCGCTTCTCATTGCGTTTCGAACTACCGTCACTTTTGCTACTTTTTGATAGCTTACGCTTGTTGGCCTGCATCCATAAATGCCCACAGCAGCGTTTCGAACTTGGCGGAATTGCGAACTGCATCCGTTACATCGCCCCAGAGTTACACATCCATATTTTTCCATTCGCTCTCCTGGGCGCACCCCGATCCCCCTATCGCGGGTTCCCTCACCGGTTGACTTAACCAATCACCGAGTTTCTGGCTGTACTGACCTTTAGTCAGTTGACTCCTTTAACACAACATCCGTTTCATTTTACCCATGTATAGCCGTTTCAAGCTAGGACACGAGATAAGTATTTGTTAATCTATTTTTGTTTGTTTGTTCTGTGCTGACGAAGGCTTTGGCCGCAACGTCCATTGTTATTTGTAGTTGTGCTTTGGTAAAGCTCTCAACCTACTTCTCGTTTTTCAGTGATTCATTCATCTTGCAGGTGGTGATCTTTCGTAAATTTGATTTAATATTGTCCAAGTTTGACATTGTTAGCATAGGATTAGTGCGAATATGCTATTTCTTATCAGCCTTTTTGCGGACATAGGTATGTTTGGATGTCTTAATATTGGTTACAGTTGATATATAAGCGCATTTGAATTCTTTAGCTTGTTTCATATATGTGTAATGTGTCATCTGCTGTTAGTTGAACACAGCTTATTAATATGATTTCTCGGTCTAGTCTCTCGCTATAAAACAGGCACAGATCGTCTGCAAATAAAAGTCCATTTATTGTGGTTGAATCTGTTGTTTTATTTGAAAGAAAGAGTTCAACATTTTCTGAATCTTGTTTGACAAGGCTTGCTTCTTTAGATATTCTGCCTATGTAGATATTAAATAACAGGGGGACGACTACACATCTCTGTCTTACACCTGTATTGATTCTGAATATATCTAATATACCTTCATGTGTTCTTAATGGACTTCAGCTATAGTGGCACATGGCTATGTTGTTTTCTAGCAATTGTCCTTGTACCCCGTAGTCTTCAGGAAAAAAAACAACAGTATTTATAATTTGCCGTGAATTGTCTGTGAAGAAAAGGCAACGAGAAAGGGAACTGCTGACCTCACCTCATATGTCGAGACACAAGATATGTGAACGCCTAACATTTGACTCACCAACATCAATATTTACAATGGGACTTTCTGTTTAATCTTTGAGAGGGAATTAAAGCAAGTATGGGGGGTTATCGTTGTGCAATGAAAGCGTTTGTTTAGAAATCAAACACGTACTCCGTTTTGATATGTAAACTGGCATCTTCATTTACACTCTATTGACATGATACGATGCTGCTAGATGTGTTGGTCAAGGACATTTAATGTTTCACACGTCACAATACTAATAGCCTCTTCGCTGAAGATTGTACCATTATCTGGAAGATTGTACCATTATCTGGAAGATTGTACCATTATCTGGAAGATTGTACCATTATCTGGAAGATTGTACCATTATCTGGAAGATTGCACCATTATCTGGAAGATTGTACCATTATCTGGAAGATTGTACCATTATCTGGAAGATTGTACCATTATCTGGAAGATTGTACCATTATCTGGAAGATTGTACCATTATCTGGAAGATTGTACCATTATCTGGAAGATTGCACCATTATCTGGAAGATTGTACCATTATCTGGAAGATTGTACCATTATCTGGAAGATTGTACCATATTTGTCACTCATTTGGACAGTCCCGTCTGCTTGTGGAATTTTCGAGTTTTCTATTCCATTTCTCCATTACCCCTACCCCGTTCAACCTCATAAGAAAAAATTATAATTATGACCTCAAATTAATAATCCAGCTACCCAATCAGCCACATATTTAGGCGTAGTATTTCATGTCAAATCGTAAACACAAAATGTAACCAAAGATGCAACTGAAACGAA
The DNA here is from genome assembly GCA_014155875.1 of Cepaea nemoralis. NCBI lineage: Eukaryota > Metazoa > Mollusca > Gastropoda > Stylommatophora > Helicidae > Cepaea > Cepaea nemoralis. The sequence continues at coordinate 4,464 of JACEFZ010004586.1, forward strand.
ATTTGGCTGGCAACCTTCGAAGAACACAGACCACAAGCTGATCAGAACACAAACACACACTGCAGACTGTATCATGTTTATTTCCTGCTACATCGGGGGAGGGGGCGGAGGAGAGGAGGGGGGGGGGGGTCATACAGAATTCCGTTAGAGGCTAATACAGACACACTTTTAGCTGTTAATAACGCCAGTGTTACATTACCATTACTTGTGTATTTAATCTGTATGTACGGGGTGTAGTCTTAGAAAATAGTTATATAAATAAACACACATAGTTATGGCGCTCACAGAAGGAGTTGAAGGAAGTAGAGACTAGAGGACGCACTACAAACATAACATTTGAAAGCTATAGTTACCGACCGGGGTTCGAACCTGTTAAATCCTAATAACGGCAGCGCCTCGCTGCAGGAACAAGTGTACTTCGACGCATGACTAACTAGACACTCAAAAAAAAAGTGTCTTTATTAGTCATGTCTGTCATACCCATGCACCAACAACTATGGAATACGGACAGAATTCGTATCAAACCATAGAGATAGCCTCATAGGTCTCATAATTTACATTAAATCAGCATTGGTCAAATAACAAACACACAATCACATCGGACCGTAAATGGTGTGTCCAGTATATTCACAAACATTTAAAGAAGAGAAATGATTGGTTGGTTCTAATGCTGTACACGTATTACACAGGAGAACAATTTGGGAACCAATTGAGGCCATTGAAACAGTTACATAAGTAAAGACACATAGTATTGTTTGGCGCTCACAGAAGGAGAAGAAGGGAGTAGAGACTAGAGGACGCACTAGACAACATAAAATCTGAAAGCTGTAGTTACCGACCGGGATTCTGTACCTGTCGACGATAGTCCTTGACTGGAAATTAGAATCATAAAGTTCACGAGAAAACAAACACAGGCTGCAGGCATCGCCATGTTAGTTCCTAGTGTCATCATGTGTTGATTAGAGAATTCAATTTGTGGCTGGTAAAGTCACATATTGATTAGAGTATACAGTTTGAGGCTGATAAAGTCACATGTTGATTAGATAATTAATTTCGAGACTGATAAAGTCACATGTTCATTAGATAATTCACTTCGACACTGATAAAGTCACATGTTGGTTAGATGATTCACTTCGAGACTGATAAAGTCACATGTTGGTTAAAGAATTCAGTTTGAGACTGACAGAGTCACATGTTGACTAGAGAAATCATTTTACGGCTGATAAAGTCACATTCAGCACAGGATTCAGCAGACTGTGGAAGAAATCATTGATGAGTCAACGGGCAAGACAGTGTTTGCCTGCAAAGCGTTGAGGAACGTAATGAGCAAGGCAAGGCACGTATAGCGCATTGTTCATCCACTGCACATATATTCGTCACCAGTCGTCTTGACGTGTCTTGTCACTTGATTCAGATGGACTCATGTGAGAGTGTGGTCGACGAATTCCTACCTTTCCTCACCCTAATCTAATTCATCGCGCAAGTCATTCAAGCCTTCTTAGAACTCACGCTCCAAACTTTCAACCCCACGGGATGAAATAAATGGTCATCATCATTCTTGATGGACAAACACCACTCCTTGCTTTATCTATTCATAATTGCACTCTTCATTTCCCATTTTAATTGTTGCTACAAATACTAATATACCCAAAACAAGTGACCTTCCGGAATGGCAGTGTTTGATCGCCGGCACGAAAAGTTATAGCAGTAAGATTAAAAATCGCATCGTCAGACAATCACAGCTGTAAATGCTACATGCGATGAAAAGTAGTACTTAGGATTATATATTATGTAAGTCTAACTGAGATACTCCATGATGCAGGCATTCCTGACCAGCCCTTTACCACACGTCACATTTCTTTGAAGGATTCATCCGAGATCCCACGGGGCAATTGAAGGCGTTAGCAAACGCCTGTGAGTTCTGGAGCGTTCCGTTGACCCTATAGATAGAACAATAAATATGCTTGCATATGAAACACCGTTCCGTTGACCCTATAGATAGAACAGTAAATATGCTTGCACATGAAATACCGTTCCGTTGACCCTATAGATAGAACAGTAAATATACTTGCACATGAAACACCGTTCCGTTGACCCTATAGATAGAGCAGAAAATATGCATGCACATGAAACACCGTTCCGTTGACCCTATAGATAGAACAGCAGATATACTTGCACATGAAATACCGTTCCGTTGACCCTATAGATAGAACAGCAGATATGCTTGCACATGAAATACCGTTCCGTTGACCCTATAGATAGAACAGTAAATATACTTGCACATGAAATATCGTTCCGTTGACCATATAGATAGAACAGCAGATATGCTTGCACATGAAATACCGTTCCGTTGACCCTATTGATAAAAAGGCAATTATACATGGACATAAAATGCCTATTTACTGACCGAGGCAGCCGTGGTCATTGGCTAGCATGATTGCCCGCTGTACTGATGGTCATGTGTTCAAATCTACTTCGAGGCTAGGATGTATTTGTACTGAACTCAGTGAACAGGTCGACCCCGCCAGGTTGGGTACCAGGAAATGGTTTGGGGAAATGAAGGTGGCCGGTCGGATCTCTGGGGTGCCTGTTGATCTGTAAACAATAGATTAAACACCATATGCCTATACGTCTAAGTTGTGTGATTAATCCCTGACCTGCTTACAGACTGCCTATTGTACCAGTAGCTGCTACTACAAATGATCCCTTACTTTCTTACAGAGTACCAATTGTACCAGTAGCTGCTGCTACTACAAGTGATCCCTGATCTACTTACCGAGTACCGACTGTACCAGTAGTTGCTACTGCAAGTGATCCCTAACTGACTTACCGAGTACCGACTGCACCAGTATTTGCTACTGCAAGTGATCCCTGACTGACTTACAGAGTGCCGACTGTACCAGTACTTGATACAACAAATGAACCCTGACTGATTTACAGAGTGCCGATTGTACCAATAGTTGCTACTACAAGTGATCTCTGACCACTTACGGAGTGCCGAGTGTACCAGTAGCTCTACTACAAATAATCCCTGACCTACTTACCGAGTGCCGACTATACCAGTAGTTGCTACTACAAGTGATCTCTGACCTACTTACAGAGTGCCGATTGTACCAGTAGTTGCTACTACAAGTGATCCCTGACCTACTTACAGAGTGCCGATTGTACCAGTAGTTGCTACTACAAGTGATCCCTGACCTACTTACAGAGTGCCGATTGTACCAATAGTTGCTACTACAAGTGAGTGCACTGAGCTGATTTTGCATGAGGGTTAGCTTTCCCTATTACCAGTGTCACTCGTCATCAGGCGAATCCTCCCTTACTTCCAGTTGCTTGTTATGTACGTCTCAATGTCAAGGACGAGAAGCCATTATTTAAGTCCAACTGACCGGCTTGTGGAAAGAACTCATTACGCCGTGGTCAGAAGAGAAAGCGTTAAACCTCTCATTTACGCCGACCTCCTGGCAAATCATTAAAACATACTTGGAACCTAGAGGTAGATCTATACATTCAGTGGCCAGCTGGCACACTGGGGCTGTTGTGATCAGTGTCATGCTTGCGTTGTTTATTTGTCAGGATTACATCCGGCTACTCTCTGATCGAAACAATACACCTGCTCAAGAAGGTCCAGGCTGGCCTCATAAGACACGTCTGGCTCGACACACTGAGCACATCACAATTATAGTGCGTTCACAAATTTTTGCCCTCATTCACGTAGGAATATCATCATCAGAGTTGATCCAGTACATCAAAGACCGAGATTTGTGCAGAGCCATGAACGCCTACGTCAGCCAGCTGGCAGGGTACTTAATGATGATCATGATTACCTTATATTTACTCCTACCCAAGGAATATAACTTTGATAGGTCCAAAGGCAACTGAAACTATGGAAAGCGGAAAAATGGCTTTGATTTTGTCTCGAAAATGTATTGAATTCAGGTTAATAAACTTGTCTTACAGTAATTATCGACGTCACGTCTGAACACTTCGTTCCACATGTGACGTGCTTCTCATAAAGGAAATCTCTGTGCACTACTGAACACAGATGATTCCATGTTAAGATGTAATATATTTATAGTATGCACTTTATCTCTGACCCGTAAATTATATACCGCATATAAACAAACACTGAGATCTACTGTACAATCTCCAGAACAAAAAACAACAAAATGTTGGGTGTACATACTGATAAGAATCTAAATCTCATAATTTTCCCTCAGTTGTTTGCTGAGTTATGGAGTTTTATGCTGGGGCAAACATTTGTGAGCGCACTATAGTCCAGCTAACCTTCATCTAGTCACTTGGGCACACAGGAGCGAAAGGCAACAAGGGAGCCTATTTTTTGGCAGACATGGCGGTGATCGAGGAAGCAAGGGTAATGGATGGGCATGCCATCATCATCATCAGCCAGGTGTCGTAACCACAATGATGATTGGCTGAGATGGATATTTAACAGTTTTGCCTCTCGCCTTGATTGTACTTTATGTCAGACTATTGTTCGTCAATCTCATGACGTTTTCTTCCCACTTGTATTGTTGGGTACCTCTTGCTCGTTTGCCTTCATCCTTACTCTCCCCCCCCCCCCCCCCCCCCTAGCTGTGTCTTCAGCTCTTAATTCATTGTAGCTAATGAGCTGTAGTTCTGCTCATAGCACTTTATTACAATTATTTTGCGCAGGCGCCAGTTAGTGAATGTATCTCATCATCTCATCTCATCACGTTCCTCTTGTACCTTGCGGAAGAGTGCCCATGATTGGACTTCATATATCGAGGTTCCCATGGTATCTGTAATTATCTCTATCCATCGTTTACGTGTCCGGCCTCTTCCTCTGCTTCCGTCTGGTCTGTACATCATTGCTTATTAAGGTATACTGTTAGTTGGTAATCTAGTTATATGGCCAAACCATTTAACATGTTGTTTTCTGATAAAAGCTAGCTCTGCTACAGCCCCAACGCCAGTCCCGATTTCTTCATTTCTGATTTTCTCTCTTCTTGATACATAGAGTATTATTCTCAGGAATCTCATTTCTGTTGTTGTGATTTTAGTTTTCTCTTTTTCTGTCATTGTCCAGTTTGGGCATTGGTAGCATATAGTTGACAGTAAGAATGTGTTGTATAGCGCTTTCTTAGTGGCTATTGATACATGTCTGTTCTTTAGCCGGCGGGGGATTCGTCTCCTGCTGGAAGAAAACACACTAAGCATAAACAGACTAAAGTAAATGCGTGCTGTTGATTAATAATTATTTTAGTTATTATCCCTGTTTCTAACCCATACAGTAGTTCCCGACTACTCCCGTCTCCCCCACGTTAAACCCATCAGTGCACAACCAGTGACTGTCAGCCCCGTGCAGATCTACATATCCACTCCCGCATTTGTCATCCCGCCCTTTCCTCGCCACAATAAACTACAAACCGGAAGCTTGTAATGTAACCATTGATGCCGATTCATTCTGTTGAAAGTCGTCGTTTTGGCCGGACTATTAAGCACGGCCGAGGCGGGTTCGAGGCCTGGGCTTATCGCTTGTCAAAGTGAGAAAAAGATTGGTTACCAATTCCTGCTAGCTCTCAGACCCACACAATGGGATGGTTGTACTACTACACAGAACCATAGTAGGCAACTACTGCGGAAATTTGTTGTTGTTGTTGTTGTTGATGTTGTTGATGTTGTTGTTGTTGTAAATCTATGGGGATTCATAATGTTGGTTGGATCCGTTGGTTGACTCTCTGACATAGCGGCAGTGTGCGGTCAGCCTGTTCTCTGCTTTATCCGTCAGAAAACCCGCGAGTCCTGGCATGAAGATAAACACAACTGTATGATCTCTATACCCCAGTAGTGATTTAATCAAATTCCCCCACGGGAAGATTGCCTAGTTTCAAACACGTGCTTACTGAATCAAATAGTGTGCAACTGGTACTTAGTGTCCGGTCCTTTAATGCTACTATGTCAGACTTAGTGTCCGGTCCTTTAATGCTACTATGTCAGACTTAGTGTCCAGTCCTCTAATGCTACTATGTCAGACTTAGTGTCCAGTCCTCTAATGCTACTATGTCAGACTTAGTGTCCAGTCCTCTAATGCTACTATATCAGACTTAGTGTCCAGTCTTTTAATGCTACTATATCAGACTTAGTGTCCAGTCTTTTAATGCTACTATATCAGACTTAGTGTTCAGTCTTTTAATGCTACTATATCAGACTTAGTGTTCAGTCTTTTAATGCTACTATATCAGACTTAGTGTCCAGTCCTCTAATGCTACTATATCAGACTTAGTGTCCAGTTCCTCTAATGCTACTATGTCAGACTTAGTGTCCAGTTCCTCTAATGCTACTATGTCAGACTTAGTGTCCAGTCCTCTAATGCTACTATGTCAGACTTAGTGTCCAGTCCTCTAATGCTACTATGTCAGACTTAGTGTCCAGTCCTCTAATGCTACT
>JACEFZ010004587.1:0-10924 GCA_014155875.1 Cepaea nemoralis
TCGAAACACCGATAACGAAAAAAAGATGAACCAAAGAAGAAGAAGACTGAAATTTGCGTTTGAATAATCCGTAACAGAGAAAATCTGTTCTTCTTGTCCCCATATTGAAATCTTTAGTAAACGGAGAAAGATGTATACGTTGTAAAGAGAAATCAGAGAAGATACATTTAAGGATTATTGGCCTTTTACAGGCCGGACAAGATTTCCAAGTTCCAATCATTAATAGCTATTGAATGGGGACAAGATCTTATGTAACATGAAGGCAAAGTATAATAATACATTATAAAATTCTCTTGTTTGTACAATAAAGCAATTATGTTTACACAAATTCTAAAATAACTTAAGATTTTTATTAAATTATTAATGATGCACATAGCATATATATATATATATAATATATATATATATATATATATATATATATATATATATATATATATATATATATATATATATATATATATATATATATATATATATAAAACACTAAAGAAAAACTACAATATAGTAAAACGCATAATTCACATTTACTAATGTTAGTAATGTCCCTTGGAATAACTCTTATGTTGTTATGTCCCTTACACTTATTTAATTGCATGTCTACCTTTGTGAGAAGAGAGGTATAAGATAACATCGTGACGACTGGAAAGATCGAGGGGAAGAGAGGCAGTGGCCTACCAAGAGAAATTATGCTGGATGGATTGAGACGCTGGCATGGAGGAATATCAACAGCAGAGTTGATCCAGAACACCAAAGACCGAGATATGTGGAGATCCATGATGATTTATCTTTTAATGTGGTTTTATTTCGTATGAAGCACTGTGTATTCACAAGGTACATGGTGTGTTTTTTTTTACATGTGCAAAAACAACAAGATTCCAGACGTCAAATGCAGCAAGATGCTTTAATTGTTTGTGTAAAGGCTGCATACTATTTATTATTACTTTCACTCAAACTTTGAATATTACTTAGAATCCTTATCCCGTTATTTGTGCTGCATATAACTGTCGCTAATTTCTATGAAAATTTTATAAAAGATTAAGATAAATACTACATTTATGTAAATCGCATAATACAGTTCTACTACTCATAATGTTCCTTGAAATAATTGTTATTTTTTTATGTCCCTTTCAGTCAATCAATCAATTAATCAAGTGCCGTCAACACAATGCAAGGTTGGCTGCAATGGATCTCCAAAACTGTCTGTCTCTCGCCCTGATTGTTCATTCTGTCGGATTGATGTTCGTCCATCTCTTGATGTTATCTTCCCACTTGTATCGTTGTCCACATCTTGCTCGCTTGCATTAAGGCAGTACCCTCCAGTATGGTTTTTATAAGAGTACTATGTCTTTTAACGTGGCCGAAATATTTCACTTGTCTCTTTTTTATTTCTTTCATCAACTCTCTTTTCATTTCCAGTATTTCTATAACCTCTCTATTTGACTGGTTTTGTTTCCATGCCCATGAAATACGACATATTCTTCTGTATTTCCACATCTCCAAGGCCTCTATGCGACTTACTAGTTGCTTGTTCAATGTCCAGGCTTCCTTGCAATACAGTGGTGTTGAATATACGTAGCATATGACAATTCCCATTTTTAATGAGTTGTTAGTCTCTCTAAATTTTAATACTGATTTGATGCTGTTAAAATCATTTCTGGAAATTCCTATTTTCTTTTTGATATTCTGTTTCACTTCAACCATCATCTGTTATTACATGTCCAAGAGAAACGTGTTACTTACTCCCCGTTTACTGTGATGTTCATTTATGACCGAGTCTTTCCGCTGCTAGTTGTCATAGTTTTCATTTACTGGATGTTAATATCTAAGCTAAATTCTGCACTATGCCTGTTTACTTGTTCCGCTAGGTTTTGTAACTCCTTTCTCGCTTTCTGCTGGTTACACGGTATCTTCAGCATACCTAAGATTGTTTATGATTCTTCCATTAACGTTAAGCCCAGGCAGTACGGCTTGTTAAAAATTCTTTTTATGTATAGGTCAAAGCGGCTTGGTAATAACACATATCCCTGTCGTTCTTGCTTTCAATCGCATATCCTTTTACAGGACATCACTGTCAACATCAGCATCTTTCAGCTGATTGTTGATCTCTTGGCAAGATTACGCTCAGTAGTTTGCCATTGCATTCTGAGCGGCCGGCTCAGTTATCCCGCAAGTCACCAGCGGGGGTAGAACCGCCTCCAGTTCTCGCTCGCTACGAGACTCTGCGTGATAAACGGGATTGCGAAGAAAGTGGTGTAACTCCTCGACCAGAGAGACCGGCCCTTTCCACATACGGGTTCTTAATCTGTTCCCCCACCTTCTCCACCTGGTCTCACGGGCGCACGACCACGTTCCCCTTGTCCATACGTAATCTACCACAAAGAGGAGTATTCATTGCCAGCCTAGCAGCCTGTTCATATCCCGCATGGCCAGGGCCAAAAAAAAAAAATACAATTCTCACAATCTGCGAGCTCTTAACCGAGGTGAGCCATTCCACATGAAACATCCCTTTCTCCACCTTACTAAGTGACATAAGCCTGGGTCATTGACATTGAGATTAGTGACCGGGCATGAGAAACAATGGAGATGAGAGTGGGAGACAGTAAAGTGACTGACCTGGCTATGAGAAAACAGCAAGTCCTGAAAAATAAAATAGTGAGGGTAGAGAAAAACCCCTAGGGTGGATGGGGCGAGAGATAGGGTATTTTGTTGTGTGAAGTCAAGGGACTTGAAGAGAGCTGAGTTTGAGATACCGAAGGAGACGGTAGTCCACGGAGAACTGTGTTGTGTGAGTCTCCGAGCTGTGAGGGCAGTGCTAAACCCAGGGTGGGTTACATAGAGAGCAGAGGCTCCGACCCAGTGGGTGGGTTGTATTGTGGGAGATCCAGCCGTGGATAGTAGGTGGACTAAATGTCTTGTGAATTTGATATTCAGCAGGCCGTGAGAAGCCAGTGATGTGTGCTGGTTAAATTGTGAGGAGGATATTTATATTCTATGGATTACATTATTTCTGGATGTATAAACATGTTCCGTCTGTCCGTCTTATTTCTGGAATAAATGATTATGTGCGCCAACTCAATCGTGTTTCATGACTGGCGAAGATGCACTTCTGGGGTGAGTTGGATTAAGAGACAGTTAGATAGCTCGATTGACACACCATGAACATCGTTACCTAGACAACGACAATCACACGAAAAACTTATCATCAAGAATATTGAACTTATCATAAAGAACGACCTGTGACATCTGGGTGCTCGTCCGGGAGAGTCGATTGCAGTAACAGGGGTGTCTAGTCACAAACAGCACGGAATGTCGGGTTGAGAGGCCAGGCGCATGTGTTTATAGGTCAAGAGACAGAAGTGCTAGCGGACAGCACAGGTAAATGTCGCGTGGACAAAACGTTGTTTGCAACAATAGCGGGTCAGCATAGTTTGACAGTATCGCTGTAGGTGATAAAGACAGGATTGAACCAAAGATACTGACAGGTGTGTGTGTGTGTGTGCTGAGGAAACGCACTGTGTTGTCGCAAGTTGACTGGTCAAGATTTATTGACGCAGTTAATAGGACGGGTGGCAACAAGAACCCTACCGCCAGAGTTGGGGAGGGTTAATGGTGGAAAGGGTGATTTTCCACGAAGTTAAAAAAGAGCAGCCGTGTCGGGGTTGAGAGGTTGGTTGGAAAGTGTTTTTGTGTGACAGAAAATTGTCCGTCATTTTACAGACAGTCAGGGTGGATTATTGTGACAAAGAAGACTGAGGTACTGACTTGAGGTGTCCGGCAAGGTCAAGGTTGGGGACAGTGGAAAGTTACTCGGATTTTCCACAGGAGATCTGGATAAACAAGGTGTTTTGAAAGAAAGCCAGATTTTATGTTCCGTCTTTGTTGAACTGTTCTACTATCGTTACCATTACTCTGTCATGAGCAATCAGTGTTATAACAAAGGATGACATGTCATCACCGCACACAAGGGTCACCGGTGCATACAGTTGCCAAAAAGAACTGACGGTACAGGGTTATAGCACGGGGCATTTGCGGCCAATTTTTCATTTGAACTTTGTCTGTAAACGGCAACCCAGAACATTTTGGGATAATTACCATCATCTTCAATTCGTACGACAATCGAAAGAACTCTTTGGATAATTACTATTTACCGTTAACGTTTTCAACAGTTGGAACTAGTGATCACAACGCGAATTCAGTAACCACTCAACAAATCAATCATTCATTTTGAAATCTAGTGTCGTAGACATTTCCAGCGGATTGCGAATAACTATTAAAACGAACAAAAGAAGAACTTGTGGCGACGGATTATAAGTACAGACTTATCGGCCAACCAGTTGGACATTCTGTTTCTCTCATGGTCTTAACTGCGTTATCGTTTGTGGACTTATATGTATGGATATGTTTTACATGTAGTTGTTGATAGGCACTGTTTGCGATCTCTACATCAGGATAGGCTTTGCAAAACGTGGATATTTTCTGGTGCTTAAGATATTTATTGTAAGGAAAACGTTAATGAGTTAACGTGTCGTGCAGTGGCATTGCAGTCCTAACTAATATCTATAGACGTGTTGTCTGAGGTCACAGCTGTGTATATTTTGAAGATATATTTTTTTTCTCTTCTTTCTTTTCATTATATTTACATTTGATAGTTGTTGTGTTCGGATATATGTTATTATTATGATCTTTCGTCCTTTTCTTCTGTCTAGTGGTCTTTGTCAGTTTATATTTATATATTACGCGCACTGTGGGTGTCCCTACACAAGCTTGTGGTTGTTACTGTAGTTTATTTCTTTGTGATCACCGTCTCCGTGTACTTGGCTTGTGAGTCTAGCGTTTATAGAAAACACTTAGTGTTATCATCCATTTGTTTGTATATGTATTTATATGTATGTGTAACAATATTTCCAGAAATGTTATACAACTATTTGTTATAGATATATGCGAGGGAGGATATTTTCCCTCACTACCTAGTGCTTATAGAGTGATTGGGTGAGTACAGAGTGATATTTTAGCACTACGAATTTACGTACACAGGGAGTGCGGGTGTACTTAGGGAAGTGACACAAAGACTAACAGCAGAGTCTGTACATTTATAGTTGGCTGATTCACAGCAACGTGTCCACAAGTACAAGATGCCTACTTTAATGGAATATATTGAAGCAGGTGAACGAATAGGCCTGAAAGGTAAAGAGTTACAGGAGTATGTAGAAGCAAAAGAACACAAACAGACGGAAAGAGAGGAGAGGCATAATGAACGCGAGGCAAAGCGTCTACAGGAAGAGACACAAGTAAAACTAGCTGAAATGGAATACAAACGTCTACAGGAAGTAAAGTTAGCCGAAATAGAAAACAAGCGTCTACAGGAAGAGAGAGACACACAAATGGAACTTGAAAAGTTAAAACAAACAAATGCGGTGGAAATCGAGAAAGAGAAGATTAAGATGGAAGCTGAAATTGCACTCCGAAAATTAGAACTATCTTCGAAAGGTCAAAGTGAGGAAAGCAGAAGACCGTCGCAGTTGTCACAGAGATTAAAACTGCCATATTTTACAGACCGGGACCAGCTTGAAAATTATTTGGCCAGGTTTGAGGCATCAGCCAAAGCGTTAGGTATTCCAGAGAAGGAGTATGCGATGCGACTTGGCGGTTTCTTACGGGTAGGGCACGAGACACCATGATCAATTTACCTGTAGAAGAAAGAAATAACTACACTATCTTACGTCAACGTCTGCTTACGAAGTTCCAACTAACGGAGCATGGATATAGGACAAAGTTTAGACAGTTAGTGCCAGAGACAAATCAAGATTTCACAGATTTTGTTAACACTGTAAAGAATACATTTAACAAATGGATGGAGCTTGCAGAGGTAGGGAAAGATTTTAATAAATTAGTAGATCTAATGTTAAGAGACAAGGTAGTATCTGCATGCAATTCTAACTTTGTAGCTTTCTTTGAGGAACGTAAGCCAAAGGACATAGACACAATGTCACAGTTAGGGCAAAATTACATGACTGCACATCCTAACAGTTCTATTGGTAGAGAAATGAGTGAGGAAATAGTCTGTGCAGCATACACTAAACAGGACCAGAATCCAGTCATCAGACCAAGGGCGAAAAGTGTGGATTCAGCACAGAAAGGTGAGCAGCAAGAACTTCAAGATAATGATTTCCGAGGAAACAATGTAGGTAGAGTAGGACGGTACCCATATAGAAGAGGGAATTTTCAGAGACGTCCAAATTATGCCGGATGTTGGAATTGTGGGAGCTGGAGACACAAGGCAGCGGAGTGTGACGTGCAGCCAGCCAGTGAGCCAACAAGTAATGCAAGGAAGGAGATCATCTGTTTCAAATGTGGAAAGAATGGGCATGTCAGCCATCAATGTAGAATGAGAGAAACAGAGCACTCAAATGCAGCGCAAGTAATTGAGACGCTGAACAATGAAGATTGTAGTGGGTGCAAACCTCTTTTTGAAAACGACAGTCAGCCAGTCCTAATATGTGGTCATACAGTGAAAGCAGGATCAGCAGTGCATGAAGGAGGAAGTCTGAAGCTGCATCAGGGATTCGTCAATGATAGACCAGCGTTAACAATTAGGGATACCGGATGTACGTCTATCGGAGTGAGGAAACGTTTAATAGATCCCTCGGATTATACAGGGAAAAAGATTAGATGCATAACATTCAACGGCACAGTAGAGTTCTACCCATTAGCTATAATAACAGTAAAAACACCATATATCACTGGAAGAGTGACAGCGTGTGTCTTGGATTCACCAGTGGCTGATTTGATCATAGGAAATATTATAGGAGTTAAAGATTGTACAGAAGAGGAAGTAGTTTATTGGGACAAAAAATATAGTGTAAGCAGTAATGAGGTAGTTACCACAAGAGAACCTAAATTAGAGAGTATAGCTGAGGTAGAAGAGGCACTTGAAGTAGACACAGGAACTCAGGACAAGGATAGTACAGCTGAGCAGATGAGAATGGATCCCAAATATAGTGCTAGTGGCTCCCAGAGACAAGATACTACTCTGAACAAATGTTTCCAAGGGTGTAGTAGAGTAGAAAATAGTCGGTCAAAGAAGGGTAGATGGTGCTTCGAGAGGAAGAACAATGTTCTCACTCGCCGCTTTTCAGATAGTAGAACTGCACGTGGGCAAGTAGCAGTACCTTTAGCACACAGAGACCGATATACTAGAACAGCTCAGGATAGTGCATGTGCAGGACACATAGGCATAAGGTGTATGCAACAGAAAGCAAGGTGCCAGGTATATGGGCCAAGATTAAATAAAGAGTTCAGACTAAACAGAGACTCAAGTGTAACGGTGTAATATGCAGATAGGAAAGTTGAGGCAGGTCAAAAGAGTGTTCGCGACATTACTGACCCAGGGTTAGGGATAGCAAACAGATGTTGTAATTGTAGAGGTACCATGAGTCATGGGTACATGAAAGGTAGACACAGCATCGACAGGAATCAGAGGTGGGTTGATGCAAGAAAAGAACCACATGATATATGGTCGGTACACAAATAGCTTGTCTTTTTGAAGATGTTAATACACCTGCAGATACACAGATATGATGTTTCCTATGATGCATTATTATTATGTGATGTATTAGTTTATGCATTGGTACACAAGATAGAAAGATGGTTGTTTGTATTTATGTGTGGGGAATATGGGAGTGTACTATGAGCATTTGATGTATTATTTAGGGTGGTAGCTAGAGTAAGGTGCAGCCATACTTAGGGCTACCCAGGCATTATGTCTGGGTCACATGTTTAGTAAGTTTTAGTCTCCCAATATTTGAAAACGAAGTTTTCTTTTAAGAGGGGGGTGATGACATAAGCCTGGGTCATTGACATTGAGTTGAGTGACCGGGCATGAGAAACAATGGAGATGAGAGTGGGAGACAGTAAAGTGACTGACCTGGCTATGAGAAAACAGCCAGTCCTGAGAAATAAAATAGTGAGGGTAGAGAAAAACCCCTAGGGTGGATGGGGCGAGAGATAGGGTATTTTGTTGTGTGAAGTCAAGGGACTTGAAGAGAGTTGAGTTTGAGATACCGAAGGAGACGGTAGTCCACGGAGAACTGTGTTGTGTGAGTCTCCGAGCTGTGAGGGCAGTGCTAAACCCAGGGTGGGTTACATAGAGAGCAGAGGCTCCGACCCAGTGGGTGGGTTGTATTGTGGGAGATCCAGCCGTGGATAGTAGGTGGACTAATCGTCTTGTGAATTTGATATTCAGCAGGCCGTGAGAAGCCAGTGATGTGTGCTGGTTAAATTGTGAGGAGGATATTTATATTCTATGGATTACATTATTTCTGGATGTATAAACATGTTCCGTCTGTCCGTCTTATTTCTGGAATAAATGATTATGTGCGCCAACTCAATCGTGTTTCATGACTGGTGAAGGTGCACTTCTGGGGTGAGTTGGATTAAGAGACAGTTAGATAGCTCGATTGACACACCATGAACATCGTTACCTAGACAACGACAATCACACGAAAAACTTATCATCAAGAACATTGAACTTATCATAAAGAACGACGTGTGACACTAAGCATACTCCTTGAGTCCGTGATGAAGACAATGTGTGTTGCTGTGGTCTCCTCCAACCAATGCAATTCCGCTGTGACTGCTTCCACCCCAATTCTCATGCTGGAGGTCGAAGCCTCATATGACAGACTCGCCTTTTATAAGATTCTTCCATTGGCCTTCACAATGATATCCCAACGACTCCATCTGTTTCTTACCACTGACCCATCTGTATAGATCACTATGTCACCCTGATGTATGCTACTCTGGATCAGTTATTGGACCTCAAACTCTGTGCGGCCCGCTGCCCATTCTCTGCACTCACGACCCAGTGTTCCTATTACATTGTGCCAGTCCGTCATGTCTTCCGGTACTTCAACCCATTCTTTTCCACCACCGATGGTCTCTTGATCACACACCTGGCGTATAGATATTTCCGCCTGTGCCATCCAGGACCTGCCTCGTCTTAGTCTATGACATCCGACCATATCCATGGCTTCATGCAAAGGGTAATCCCTATCTGCAGCAACTCTCAGGTACCATTTGGCTAGAAGGACCCTATGCCTATCCGCCATTGTTGGTAGCGCCAGGATATGCTGACGCCACTTGTTCCCAGTACAAGTTACTTATAAGTCTGATGTCCTTTCCTTCTACTCCGATATCCTGAAGCATGTCACTAGTCTTCCATGTTGTACTCTATCACAAGAGATCCTGTAGTCTACAAAACAAACATATATATATTTTCTGAACTTTTATAAAATTTTCAATAAGCATCCTCAAACAGATTATTGCTTTTCTGGTGCCGCTGTTTTTACGGAACCTAATAAATTTTCTTCAGCTACTTCCTCATCTATTTTATTTTAAATTTTTTGTTTTATATGACCTTGGGGAGCATCTTAGTTATATGGCTCATTAAGCTAATAGTTCTGTAATGCTAACGCCACTTGTTCCCAGTACAAGTTACTTATAAGTCTGATGTCCTTTCCTTCTACTCCGATATCCTGAAGCATGTCACTAGTCTTCCATGTTGTACTCTATCACAAGCGATCCTGTAGTCTACAAAACAAACATATATATATTTTCTGAACTTCTATAAAATTTTCAATAAACATCCTCAAACAGATTATTGCTTTTCTGGTGCCGCTGTTTTTACGGAACCTAAAAAATTTTCTTCAGCTACTTCCTCATCTATTTTATTTTAAATTTTTTGTCTTATATGACCTTGGGGAGCATCTTAGTTATATGGCTCATTAAGCTAATAGTTCTGTAATCCCCACAATGGACAGCTCTTGGCTTCTTGGGTAGCATGATGAAAATGGATGTTTTCAAATCGGTGAGGATGTGCCCAATATTATATATATCATTACATAATTCTGTGATAGTAATCAATGCCAAAGCTGGTTAAGGATTTTATCATCACTGTTGTTATCTTGTCATGACCTGCAGCCTTTCCTTCTTTATCTTTATTTTTTCTTCTCTACTTCAGCCTTTAATATGTTTTATCCATCTTGAGTATTATACAATGTTGGTTTATTGACTCTGCTGTCCCAGAATAAATCTTCTGTGTATTCATTCTGTCCATCGTTTTATTATGTCGGTATTATCAATTATAATTTCTCTATTTATTCCTCTGATACATCCATTTCCTGTTATATTATTTTAGCTTCTTGGTAAATCTTTTTTATTTTTTTATCAATTCTTTCGAGTTGTGTTTTATTTCTAGATCCCCTTCTTCTTTTGTTCACTTGAAATATTTCTATAACTGCAATGTTGTCTCTTGTAGTTATAGACATATTTCAAGCGAAAGACAGAAGAAGAAAATCTAGAAATAAAACACACCTCGAAAGAATTGGATGAAAATCTATAATCGAGATCATCTATTTCTGTGCATGTTTTCTGCAACCACTCTTCATTGGCAACTCTGCACGCGCGATGTATTTCTCTGTCTATTAATATATATTCTGGAGTGTTCTTTGCTTTCTTTCTTTGAATCATTTTGCTGAAGATTTACTCGATTATCCATAATTGCCTTTTCTTATTTTCCTTCATTGGCAAGTTGGTATTTGCAATATGTATGCTAGTGTTTACACATTCCCATTTTGTAATATCTTGTTCCGTGGCGATAGAATTACGGGCGCAGTTCCTGATCCCGAAGACCCCTTTCAAAACACAGCTGCGCGCGATTAGACAGCAGACCGCGTTGCGTTGTTTTTTTATGAAATGGTATAGGTGCTGGTCGTTCAGAAAGCAATGGCAAACTACTGAACATAAACTTGCCAAGAGATCACAACAGCAAACAATGCTGGTGTTGACTGCAACGTCATGTGAAGGATATGCAACTAACGTTAATTTTTGTTTTGTAATAATTATCTCCTCAGAATTGTTTTTT
>JACEFZ010004588.1:0-11105 GCA_014155875.1 Cepaea nemoralis
TTGTGGTGTTTACTGCTGGTTGTGGTGTTTGCTGCTGGTTGTGTTGTTTGCTGCTGGTTGTGGTGTTTGCTGCTGGTTGTGGTGTGTGCCCGCTGGTTGTGGTGTGTGCTGCTGGTTGTGGTTTGTGCTGTTGGTTGTGGTGTTTGCTGCTGGTTGTGTTGTGTGCTGCTGGTTGTGGTGGGTGCTGTTGGTTGTGGTGTTTGCTGATGGTTGTGGTGTTTGCTGCTGATTGTGGTGTTTGCTGCTGGTTGTTGTCACAGGATAAATTAACTTGTCAGTCGATCGATGATAACCAGGCCCGACATTATTTTGCTAACACAATTGACTCTGTTATGATGAACAAACTGAGGAAAATACGTCAGTACAGATTCTCTGCACCTGGTCGACAGTGTGTATGAGATCAAAGGGAGTCACGTCGAGTTGTCTACACACAGTCGACAATATGATGACAGGATGTTGTTCGAGAGGTGTGTACTGGCGACATTTGTCTACAAAACGGAAGTTGGCCGTTGCAAGTGATAGACAGAATGCCTGCTAGAGGTCAGAAGGATTCTGTAATGGGAGAAAGGTCTCCGGCTTACAGACAACCCGGATATTTGTTGGATGAGACAAAGAACTCCCCAGATGAAAAGGAAAATTGACAGCTAATTGACTCTGGTTAGTCTGGAAACAGGAGGACAAAGCCAGATTCTGGACTGATTGGCGTCTGGACTTTCTGGTGACTCACTCAAGCACCCATATAAAACCCAGTGCAGTAAACAGGTGGATGGAGTCGAGGAAAACATTCTGAAGTGTTAGGATTGGGGATAATTCCGAGTTGTGTTATATTAGAGGGACTAGCCTGTCTTAGCCGTGATAGTTATCCGCGGACATAGATCCAATCGGATTGCCTAGTTTCTCGAGTAACAACAGGAATAGATATATGGTAGGCAATTAATTATATCTAACTTAAGAGTATGATTAGGAATAGAGTACAGTACTGTGTGGCGATATAATGTATTATTGGTGTAGTGATATAATGTATTATGATTAGTGATAGAATGTTCTATAAGTGCGGTGCTAGAAAGTATCATAGGAGCGTCGGCACTAGCATTCTATTGTGTGGCTTCAAGTAGCTTGTATTATATATAATTTTACTCAGGAAGTTGAGGACAATGTAGCGGAATAATAATTAGAGAGATTAAGGATGGTTGAGAGGGAGGAGGGGAATGTGTAATGGTAGGATCTTCCAGTAGGGCATCTGCTGGGTTTCTACCCGTTCCTTTAGTCTTTCCTGGTGTTGCCATGTCTCAAATCATATGATTGAGTTATTTGGCCGTATGACAGAGATCGGATCTCTGTTATAGATCTGAGTGCTGTTATTGGCCTACACTTGCCTAATTCTGGCCAGGACTGGGTTGCCCTCACCATGATGTTATCTGCTCTACAGGTTCCATGTACAGTTCCCCTTGAGTGTTCCACTTGAGTGTGCGATGATTTACTACGAAGAAGCAGGTTCAAAGTTTTATACAAGGAGGGCTCAGCATCTGAAGACAGAGGTTGCTGAGAGGCCGCTACATAGGGCATATACCCAAGTTGGTTTGCGGGAACCTGGCTTCTGCTGAGCAGGACATGTTGACGAGATTGAGGTTTAGCCAAGTGATAGATGTATCAATAAACAGTCAGAACATTGCATAATTTATACTGATACCCAGAACAGTTAGATTGTGGTGTTAATATGAGGAATCTTTAGAACCAGTGACTCTAGATCTATTAAGATTTCTCCACTAACAGTGACAATAGGATTAGAATTTCCTGATTAACAATCTGTTAAATAACCGAGGAAGTTCATAGTGTGAATCAGACTCTAATTAGACAGTGTTTACGTGACCGGAGGAGCATCACCTGGGTGAGGCTACTTGTATGGGATACATGGTGCTGGTGTGTCTTCAGCACAGGGATGAGAATGAATATCCTCTTGAACACTGATCTGAGTCTATAGACGATTTAGAATACACGTCACACATTCTAAACCTTATACACACATACACTTCCCCTACATATACTCTTTGCTTTAATAAATTTCTTGTTTTTATTTGTTGAAGCGAGAGTTGTCAAGTATGTTATGTTGGGGAAGAATGAGAGGGGGCATGATCCAGGGGTGAGTAAGAGTGAGAGGAAGGTGTCTTCAGATTGAGGGAGTGTGTGGACGGAGTCTGCTGGATATCTCCAGAATAGAGATATTGAATTAAAACAAATGTGGGTGTTGATTCTCTTCACTCCAGGGACGACACTAAAGTGGTAAAGAAGAACAAGTAACTAATACGACAGTCATTCTTTACACACACACGACAATGTCTATATTCACCTTATATCTTGTAATAATGATGTGGATGTCTATATTCACCTTATATCTTGTAATAATGATATGGATGTCTATATTCACCTTATATCTTGTAATAATGATGAGGATGTCTATATTCACCTTATATCCTGTGATAACGATGTGGATGTCTATACTCACCTTATATCTTGTAATAATGATGTGGATGTCTATATTCACCTTATATCTTGTAATAATGATGTGGATGTCTATATTCACCTTATATCTTGTAATAATGATGTGGATGTCTATATTCACCTTATATCTTGTAATAATGATATGGATGTCTATATTCACCTTATATCTTGTAATAATGATGTGGATGTCTATATTCACCTTATATCTTGTAATAATGATATGGATGTCTATACTCACCTTATATCTTGTAATATTGATGTGGATGTCTATACTCACCTTATATCTTGTAATATTGATGTGGATGTCTATATTTACTTTATATCTTGTAATAATGATGTGGATGTCTATACTCACCTTATATCTTGTAATATTGATGTGGATGTCTATATTTACCTTATATCTTGTAATAATGATGTGGATGTCTATACTCACCTATATCTTGTAATATTGATGTGGATGTCTATATTTACCTTATATCTTGTAATATTGATGTGGATGTCTATATTCACCTTATATCCTGTAATAACGATGTGGATGTCTATACTCACCTTATATCTTGTAATATTGATGTGGATGTCTATATTTACTTTATATCTTGTAATAATGATGTGGATGTCTATACTCACCTTATATCTTGTAATATTGATGTGGATGTCTATATTTACCTTATATCTTGTAATAATGATGTGGATGTCTATACTCACCTATATCTTGTAATATTGATGTGGATGTCTATATTTACCTTATATCTTGTAATATTGATGTGGATGTCTATATTCACCTTATATCCTGTAATAACGATGTGGATGTCTATACTCACCTTATATCGTGTAATATTGATGTGGATGTCTATATTCACCTTATATCCTGTAATAACGATGTGGATGTCTATACTCACCTTATATCTTGTAATAATGATGTGGATGTCTATACTCACCTTATATCTTGTAATAATGATGTGGATGTCTATACTCACCTTATATCTTGTAATAATGATGTGGATGTCTATATTCACCTTATATTTTGTAATATTGATGTGGATGTCTATATTCACCTTATATCTTGTAATAATGATGTGGATGTCTATATTCACCTATATCTTGTAATAATGATGTGGATGTCTATATTTACCTTCATCCATTGGCACCTTGCCGTCTTGACAGACGATAGTTTGTGCTCTAAAAAGGCATAATAACTTTTAACTATGGCGGTAGCGAGTGTGACTGATAAGGCCAATTTGCGCTGTAAATGTCCGTTCACAGTGGGTGCATGTGAACACGTGGTCATTTCTACCCTCATGCACCATCTTACGTCTCAAACGCTTGGTGTGTGACTTTTCTGCAATAATTTTCTCCTTTGACTTTATTCCATTTCTGATATTTGCCCTCCATGCAACACGTTCAGCGGCGACTTGCTCCCAATGTGCATTATCAATGCCTGTATCAATCATGTCCCGCTTACACACATCTTTGTATCGTAGTAGAGGCCGACCCTGAGATCTCTTACCCATCTGTAATTCACCAAAAAAGATATCCTTTGGTATTCTACCATCATCCATCCTCCTAAGATGTCCTATCCATCTAAGTCTACGAAGACTGAGCATGGAATAAACTGTCACACAACCTGATCTTTCCAATACTTCAGTATTTGTGATTTTGTCTTGCCACTTAATACCAAGAATTCTTCGCAGACACCGCATATGAAAGCTGTTTAAATTGTTCTCTTGGTGTGAGTAAGTTGTCCAGGTTTCACTGCCATAGAGAAGAGTACTAAGGACACAGGCTTGATAGACAAGGACTTTTGTTTTGGCAGTAAGCTTCCTGTTCTCCCAGACTCTTTTTCTTAACCTGTTCATTGTTGTTGCTGCCTTACCAATCCGGATGTTGATTTCCTGATCTAGGGATAATTTGCTATTTACCACTGATCCTAGATATGTAAAATGGTCTACTATCTCTAGTTCGGCGTCGTCAATAAAGATTGATGGTACCCCATGTGCACCTTGTGACATAATCTGTGTCTTCTTTTTGCTAATTGTTAAACCAAATTCAGAACAAGCATTGGAGAATGCAGATAGTAGACATTGCAATTCTTCCTCAGAGTGGGTCGTAACTGCAGCATCATCTGCAAAAAGCAACTCTCTGATCAGTACCCTCCTAATTTTGGTCTTAGCCTTCAATCTCTGAGCATTGTAGAGGCCGCCATCTGAGCGTGAGTGAATGTATATACCACCATCCTGATCACGAAATGCATATTTCAGTAGAAGTGAAAAGTATATTCCAAAGAGGGTGGGAGCTAGTACACAACCTTGCTTAACTCCACTCTTGATTTCAAATTCTTCAGAAGTTGCACCATCAAACTTGATTATACCCTTCATGCCTGTGTGGAACGATTCCACAATGGACAGAAGAGTTGGTGGGCAGCCAATCTTCTTTAGTGCCTTGAACAGACCCTCACGACTGACCAAATCAAATGCCTTTGTGAGGTCGATGAAGGCAATAAACAGTGGTTGATTCTGTTCACGGCATTTTTCTTGCATTTGTCGCAATGAGAATATCATATCAGTGGTAGACCGGTTCTGTCGAAAGCCACACTGTGATTCGGGGTAGACTTGATCTCCTAGGACTTGAAGTCTGCGCAGAACAATTCTGGCAAATACTTTTCCAACAATACACAGAAGTGAGATACCCCTATAGTTGTTACAGTCGCTCCGATCACCCTTGTTCTTGTACAGCTGTTATGATGCTTGAATCTTTGAAATCCTGTGGGACTTGTCCTTCACGCCAGCATAGCTCTATTAGCTGGTGGATCTGTAGAGTGAGTGTGTCTTGCCCACTCCTGATAACCTCTATTGGAATCCCATCCTTACCTGGAGCCTTGCCAGATGCAAGTTCATTTATAGCACACTTAACTTCTGTTATGGTGGGAAGTGTGTCCAGGTGGTCAAGAGTTGGTAGAGCCTCTATGGCGTTGAGGGCATCATCCGCTAGTTTGGTCTCACTTGAGTAAAGCTCCAAATAGTGCTCTACCCATCTGTCCATCTGCTGTTTCTTATCAGTGATGATTTCTCCAGTCAAGGTTTTCAATCGGTGCACTTCTTTTGATCACTGGACCACAGGCTTTCTTTATTCCTTCATACATGCTTCTTATGTCTCCCTTATCACTTGCGATTTGAATGGACTCACATAACTTGATCCAATAATCATTTGCACACTGCCTGGCAGCCTTTTGCACATCCTTCCTAGCTTGCCTTAGCTCACTCAGAGTGTTACGCGTTGGTCTTTCCTTGTTTCTTAAGAGAGCTTTCTTCTTCTTATCAATCAAGGGCTGCAGAGTCTCGCTGTTGGCCGCAAACCAGTCCTGCCTCTTATGATCCACAGTGCCGTAAACCCCTACGGCAGTTTTATAAAGAGTTTCCTTAATTTGACCCCACTTTTCATTTACTGTACAATTTTCTGGTGTATCAGTGAAAGCGTCTTCAAGTTGCTGTTGAAACTGAAAGCACTTTTCAGGATCATGAGTGTTAATAATATTAATCCTGGGGCTAGATTTGTGTTTAGCTGTGTAGATTCTCTTTGGTCTCAGTCTAACTCTTGCAACAACCAAAGAATGATCTGTATCACAGTCAGCACTGTGGTAACTACGAGTCAATGATATATGGTTCAGATGTTGTCTCCGTGTGATGATGAAGTCCAGCTGGTGCCAATGGCCGGATCTTGGATGTTTCCATGTGACCTTATGCATCTCTTTTGTTTTAAAAAAAGAGTTTGTAATACATAGGTCATTACTGGTGCAATGCTCCAGCAGCCTTTGCCCATTTTCATTCATGCGACCGATGTTGTATTTTCCAAGGGACACTGGCCATGAACTCGAGTCCTTGCCCACACGAGCATTGAAATCACCGAGCATATAAATGTAGTCAGATTTTGGAACTGCCTTGATCACGGAGTCTAACTCCTCATAGAACAAATCCTTCACATCATCAGAGGAATCGAGTGTCGGTGCATATGCAGTAATAATGGTGGCAAACCCACAAGAGGTTGCCAAGCGCAGGGATAATAGTCTTTCATTTCCTCCTGCTGGAATTTCAATCATTCCCAGTAGCGAATTCTTCACTGCAAAGCCCACACCGTGTTGCCTTTTTTCTGCCTGCCCTCTACCCTTCCAGAAAAAGGTGTAGTTGTTTTCCCTGAGTGACCCTTCCTCAGCGAGGCGAGTCTCCTGCAGGCCAGCAATATCAATGTTAAGACGATTGAGTTCGGCATCAATCACAGCCGTTTTTCTCACATCGTCAATATTGGTCAAGTCAGTGGAAAATCCTGGACACATGGTTCTCACGTTCCAGGTTGCAAGCCGTAGCTTGAGGTTTCTATTTTTATTTTTGTTTGTACCTGGTGCATTGGTTTTACAGCCTGCGATTCAGATTTTGTCCTAGCCCCAAGCACCCATTGAAGCAGGCAGGCTGTGGCGGATCAGCACCCAATTGGCTGGGGGCTGCCCAGCTTGAGGCGGGCGGTAGCTGATCAGTGACACCTATAGGTGTCTCCCACCGTCAGAGGCAACGCGTGGCGCCCCATGTCTACGCCAACTGACAAGGACTTATAACCCGTAACAGTTGCCTCTCGCTTTGATTCCGAGACCAGTTAAGACCAGGGATGGAGTTATTGCCTCTCCATAGCACAAAGCCTGGGCTAAAATATAGAGATCATGTGTTGCCCATGCAGCATGATCCCTCTCTCGGCCTGCCTAGTTCACTCCAGAGGAAAGGTAACACCCCTACATCTGGAACAAGACAAGCTGCAGAAGCTGCCGGATCAGCAAAGCAATGCTCTAACTGTCCGCCTGTCGGAGCTTCGATCCTAGACCAGTCGCCAACCAAGGCTTAGGGCCTGGTCTGCCCTGCCATGACAATTTTGTCTTTAGGTTGCATTTCCTCGCACTAGGGTAAGGCTTGTACCCTCCCAATTGCGCTCTTCCGCCCGAAGCCGTTGGCACAATGTGGGGTGTCGGGTTTGGTAAGCGCCGCCCAACGTTCGGCGCTAACAGAAACCAGGTAGTACCGTCTACTGTTATACGGTAGCTCAGTCATATCTGACTAAGACCTGACTGGTATATATTTATATTAGTATATATACTGGTATATATTTACCTTATATCTTGTAATATTGATATGGATGTCTATATTCACCTTATATCTTGTAATAATGATGTGGATGTCTATACTCACCTTATATCTTGTAATAATGATATGGATGTCTATATTCACCTTATATCTTGTAATAATGATGTGGATGTCTATAGTCACCTTATATCGTGTAATATTGATGTGGATGTCTATACTCACCTTATATCTTGTAATAATGATGTGGATGTCTATATTCACCTATATCTTGTAATATTGATGTGGATGTCTATATTTACCTTATATCTTGTAATATTGATGTGGATGTCTATATTCACCTTATATCTTGTAATAATGATATGGATGTCTATATTCACCTTATATCTTGTAATAATGATGTGGATGTCTATATTCACCTTATATCTTGTAATAATGATATGAATGTCTATATTCACCTTATATCTTGTAAAAATGATGTGGATGTCTATATTCACATTATATCTTGCAATAATGATGTTAGTTAGTTAGTCTTTCCTCTTGAGCTCAAGGTGGCGCATAGGGCAGAAGTCATGGCTCTCTATGTCTGGCGGTTCCCTGCTACCTGTTGTAGATCTTGGATGTTTATTTGGCCGTTGAATGAGCCTTCTCTGATGATGGTTCTACGCAGGGTTTCTCTTGGTCTTTCCCGTTTTCTTTTCCCTACTGGTGACCATATGAGGGCTTGGTAGGGGAGTCTTGTCTTGTCCATTCTGAGTACATGGCCGATGTAGTTCCAACGGCGTTTTCTTATAAAATTTGATACAATATCTTGCTTAGTCTCTTGTCTTATTTGCGTATTGGTTCTGAAATCTGTCCAGTGGAGGTTTAGAATTCTTCTAAGACATTTGTTCTCAAAATTGTCTAATTCTTTTATCTAAAGCTATTGTTGATTTCCAACTCTCACATCCGTACGTTAGCACTGGAACCACACAAGAGTTAAAGATTTTAAGTTTCGTGTGTTTGCTGAGTGTCTTTGACTTCCAGATTTTTGACAGTTTATTGAAGGCACCAGATGCCAGTGCGATTCTAGATGATATTTCTTGTGTTGAGTCCCCTGTATATGTCATTTTGCTTCCTAGGTATGTGAAGCTGTTGACTTTTTCAGGAACGAGGTTGTTTAATTTGGTGTCGTTTTCGTCTGAACTGTTGGTAAGATCAATAGTTTTTGTTTTTTGCGGTGTTAATCTGGAGCCCAATTTGTCCTGAAACATTTTGGAGATGGTTTATTTTCTCTTGGGCATCTGGGTGTGTTGAACTCAAAAGCACTATGTCGTCGGCAAAGTCCAGGTCTTCTAGAATTTTGTCAACCCAATGTATACCCATATTTGTGTTGTTTGTGCATTTGCGCATGACCCAATCGATAGCTATTCCAAAGAGCATCGGTGATAAGACACAACCCTGTTTCACTCCTGTTTCCACTGAGAACCAGTCAGAGTTGCCTGAATCTGTTCTTACATAGCAACGTGTCTCTTTGTATAAGGATTTTTATGACGTTGGTATATTTGGTAGGGAAACCATAGATGTTAAGTAGATTCCAAAGTGAAGGACGGTGGATACTGTCGAAGGCTTTTTGAAAGTCGACAAAGTTGGTGATTAATGTCGACTGGAATTCTACGGAGTATAATGATGTGGATGTCTATATTCACCTTATATCTTGTATTAATTATGTAGATGTCTATATCCACATTATATATTGTAATAATGGTGTGAATGTTTATATTCACCTCAAATCTGGAAATAATGATATGTGTGTCCTCTGGTCTAATTCTTTTCTTGGTTTGTAAGAATGGACATAACATTCAACATCTGTAAGAATGATTATAACATTCGACATTTGTAAGAATGGACATAACATTCGACATTTGTAAGAATGGACATAACATTCGACATCTGTAAGAATGGACATAACATTCGACATCTGTAAGAATGGACATAACATTCGACATTTGTAAGAATGGACAGCCGGTCTCCCTGGCGAAGGTGTTTACAGCTTTCGCCGTAACCCCGTATATGATTGATTGATTGATTGATTTAAAATCGACATCACAGCATTCGGGGCATTCCCATAAGCGCTCCGTCCCCATCCTCAGCAGCCAGCGAAGAGTTCCAACACCAATAGTACCAGTAGCAATCTGATTATATGTCCGTCTCGCCTTTCCCCTGAGCGTTAAGCGTCTGCCAGATCCCCTGGTCACTCCTCGCTGTCTCATTCTTGCCAGACCATGGTAATCAATTTGCTCCTCCGAGGTGTACACGTGCTCCCACAAGGCAGCAACCACGTCTGCTTTGTCATGTATCAATACTCCACCAAGTTCTGCAGAGCCAGCCAATCTGTCCGGCTGTTCATTTCCCAGCCCACCAGCATGCCCAGGAGAAAAGATCCAGGCGATGCTTGTCACCCGTGACCTCCGAAGCCAAGCCCCCCGCACGAAGCCTGCCCCTCCTCACCCTTGTCAGCATGCTTTCTGAGTCAGTTACAATCACGATGTGTGTGTGTGTCGTATTCTCCATCCAGCGGAGAGCCGCATTGACTGCCTCCATCTCCATTCTTAAGCTGGATGTTGTGGTATCATATGCCTGGCTCTTCTGCACCAAACGTCGACCATTAGCTTTGGCTATGAACCCCCAGCCACTTCTCTCACCTCTTGACACCGAACCATCTGTGTAGATAATCACATCACCCGAGTGAGCATTGTCCTGAATTAGTTGCTGGATTTCCACTTCCATGGCCCCTGCTGGCCACTCCCTGCACTCCCGGCTCAATGTGATTATAACTCTGCACAAGTCTAAATGCTCCGCTGGCTTTCTGATCCACTCCTCTCCTCGTCTAATGTTCTCCAAGGGGCACACCTGTCTGATGAACCGGCTATCCTCACACATACAGGCATCCTTACATCTTCTCTCTTTCTGAAACACTGATCTTAGTTTTAAATATATTTGAATGCAGCGCTGGCGATTGCAAGAGCTATATTTTGCAATGTGGCTAGCGTACAAGCCTGTTGACCAGATGGCCTTGTGTTCAGACCCCCATTTACATTTAGATTTGTTTTATGCGATAACACAGCATCTGGGTCGATTATTTGAGCACTTTATGAGGAGAAATAAAATAACAGCTAGGAAACTCCACGCGGAAGGAAGGAGCAGGTGGAAGACAAAGCTATACAGACTTGAAAGGGTTGGCTACATGGTATATTCGAGACAAGAACACCCACTTGATCCTAGACTGGTGATCCTAGGCTGGTGATCCTAGACTGGTGATCCTAGACTGGTGATCCTAGACTGGTGATCCTAGACTGGTGATCCTAGACTGGTGATCCTAGACTGGTGATCCTAGACTGGTGATCCTAGACTGGTGATCCTAGACTGGTGATCCTAGACTCGTGATCCTAGACTCGTGATCCTAGGACTGGTGATCCTAGACTGGTGATCCTAGACTGGTGATCCTAG
>JACEFZ010004589.1:0-42500 GCA_014155875.1 Cepaea nemoralis
TGAACACTTTTAACATAATTAAGCGCTGGTTTTTCACAGCACCTATATCTTGCCCCCGTAAATCCATACTTATATACTGCATTTACGTCTTCCCATACCTTATATCAGTGGACAAAGTAGTTTTATCAACTCTTTTTCTGAACGCAAAAAACCTTAAGCAAAATCTCATATATTGAACTTAAACTTACTTAACTAACTTTATAACCCATGTAACTTAATATACCAAACCATTCATGTAATCGAAATAAAATCAACACAAGACGTCATACCCCCAAATTAATCTAAAGAAAAAAAAACACATTTTAAAATGACATAACATGCATTTTATCAAATCAGAATAAAACATTCTATTACTACCTATCACTATTGTACACTTTTACGGACCAATAGTTTTTACTCCAAATACTAGGAACACAATCATCCTATTCTAAATCAATTAATCAAACAACAACAATCATTTTACAAGACCAAATCAAAAAAAAAAACTTATTATATATGAGGCATTGAAACTTAGGCTCACTAAATAATAGCCATCATTTTCCAGTACCAATTCAAGCATAAAAACATATTATATATGACTCATGACTCATAAAACTTAGACTCAATAAAACACAGTTTTCAAAACAATTAAAACTCTCTTAAAATTACTACGTATAGTGACCCACCAACATTGGCCTCTCATACTAAGTAACGTAACGCATATCTATTTATACAAGTCATTCCAGTATTTCTATGACCGAGAAAACCAAACACTTCACTGTCTATCTGTATATCTGTTAACTACAGACTAATTTCTTAACTTATAACACTGACCGTACCATTTATTCTCTCCCCTCAGAACTTTCTATCATTTTCTATCTTAACTCTTAACACAACATAACATCAGGAATATCCTCTTAAGTAAGCACTGTAAACTACATGTTGACTCCTTTTATCTATTTGTAATGTGGCGACTAATCCAATATCAACTCAATGTAGTAGCCATCAATTAACTTGTGATCTGGCCTGCCAATTATTTCCCTTGGACCAATCATCACTATAACTTATTAATCCTTATCGTTAAACACGGCATTTCTAGCACCAATAAAAAACCTTGTCCACTTTTCTATAGAGTACATTCACCTATTGTACCAATACCCAATTTGTCCAATTTACGAAAAGTCAAGAAGTAGAAACATAATTTCAACCAGCAATTCTATTACAAATATATATATATATGCCTCTCTATTAGTCATCTCACTGCTTAACTATTCCTCAAGACTACTTTTAAAAAAATGTCCATAGAATCCTTTTCCATTTCCACCGTTTCGTATACTTCTTCAAGCATCACTTCACTTCTAAATCCTGAAACTTATAACTTGCCATCTGCAGTATACTCTATTTATCTATCTCCTACGTTTCCACTTCTTCAACAACTCCAAGTTTCTTTGAATAAGTGCTAACTCTACATCAATATCCTCTTCTTCGTACAACTTATTAGTTTCTTCCATACTACTACTTGATTCTGACTTTTCATCCATTTCTTCTTCTTCTTCTGTATGTCTGTCGTTAGCAGCCGCTAATCTCTTCTGTTCAACATCCCATCTAATTTGTCTATCCTCATTTCTTAAGGACCTTTCTAGTAGAGGCATATCTTCACCGCTTGTTGAATAATCCCTAATTCTCCTCTGTCTTTTCACTTCTTTATCTCTTTGTTTATCCATTCTTCTTTTCGTTGCTTGTCTAGTATTCTTAAATGGAGCACCTATTTCCTCTTCCATACTATCATAATGAGTTTCATTCACATTTTCTTCTTCCATTGTTTTCGGAATCGTCTGTTCTTGAGTATCTTCGTAACTTGGAGTTGCTAGCAATTGATTTTGTGCTGGTTCTTTTCTAAAACTTGGGGTTACTGTAGCTCCTCTGACAACTTGTTCATCTAAATATCCGGTGTCTGAATCATAATTATTATTATAATTCTCATTTCTCTTCTCCTCCTCATCTCTTCTTAAGTGCTCTACATGTGCCCTTGCCACATGTCCTGTGACCTGGTTCTTGATAGTATACGATACATTACCTAGTTTTTCCAAAACGTAATAACCTGGGATCCAACGAGCATCAAACTTAGAGTTTCTTCTATGTTTCTTGTAATAAACTCTATCACCTACTTTAAACTCCTGTAATTTTGTATTTACATTTTTGTACTTTTTCTGTCTTTCCCTAGCTTTAAATATATTATTCTTTAATCTTACGTGTGCTTTATGCATTTCCTGTATTATGGTCTCTTGAAATTCTTCTCCCATATATTTCCGTCTCGGTTTTAACAGATTATCTATAGGTAGTATTGGTTCTCTCCCGTGTATTAAATAAAATGGTGAAAATCCCGTGCTCTCATTTTGATTTGTACGAATAGCGCTAAGGGCAGGTCCTAAGAATAGATCCCAATCTTTTTCATGTTCATCAATAATCTTTGCTATAACGTCGTATAACGTCCGATGTTGACGTTCGTTTCTAGCATTTGAAGAAGGTCTATAATATGAGGTCTTTATATGTTTTATATTCAAATCTTTTAATAACTTTTCGAATTTTTTATTTACAAACTCTCTACCATTATCCGTAAGTATACTTTGTGGGCAACTAAATCTTGGTACGAACTCCTGTAAAAAAATATTAATGACTGTATCTGCGCTCTTATCTGGAATTGCATAAATTTCCGGCCAAAGACTGTAGACGTCTACTATATGAATTAAATACACGTTTCCTGACAATGTTCTAGGGTGTGGACCTGATATATCTAAACTAATCTTTTGCATTGGGAACTGAGGAATATCTGTATCTTGTAAGGGACACTTTATTGTTTTCATGTTCCTTAATCTGCATTTTTCACACGTATCTACATATTTGCATGCAGATTTAAACAAGTTTGGCCAATAATATTTGCTTGTAAGTGCTTTCACCAACTTGTCCCGACCGAGATGTCCATTTTCATTGTGATACGCTTTTAAAACTTCATTTTCTAAATGTTTTGGAATATATTTCCTTAGCTGTTCGTTCCTTTCACACATATAGTATAACTGTCCATCCTCTTGTAAAACCAAATAATTCTTTTATATTTGTTATCTTCCGTTTCTCTTAATTTTTCTTTTATTTGTATGACTTTTGGATCCAACTCTTGTTCTTCTTTCATATTAAATTGTGCTAACTGTAGGTCTTCTTCTCTATGTTCAGACTCTTGATCCGATGGTACACTCTCAAATTCTTCCCTATTTATTATGGCAGAATCTAAAATATTTACTTGCCAGTTTCGGTCGTCTATCTCTGGTTCAGCTTCATCTTCTGTATCTCCTGATGACTGTGGGTACGGAATCCTAGATAATAAATCAGCGCATGTGTTAATCCTACCTGGTATGTACTCAATTTTCGTGTTGTATCCCTGTAGATTCAATGCTAACGTCTGTATTTTCCTGTTCTGTACTG
This sequence comes from Cepaea nemoralis, assembly GCA_014155875.1. Lineage (NCBI taxonomy): Eukaryota > Metazoa > Mollusca > Gastropoda > Stylommatophora > Helicidae > Cepaea > Cepaea nemoralis. Next base: position 3,457 of record JACEFZ010004589.1, read on the forward strand.
GAGCTTCTAAAAAAGACTTTAAAGGCATATGGTCAGTTCTAATAACAAAATTTGCGTTATGTAAGTAGTAATTTAGTTTCTGAAGAGCATAATGAATGGCATATGCCTCTTTCTCAATAGTAGTCGATTTCCGTTGTGATTTGCTAAGTTTATGAGATAAGAAGTAGATTGGCCTTTCATTTTTAACCCCTGGTATTCCAGACTCTTTTCCTTCATATGGTTGAACCAAACATGCTTCTACTGCATTGTCCGAAGCATCTGTGTACAGTATTAACTGTTTGTTTGTTCGTTCGTTCTTCTCAGGTAATCTCTCTTCTTGGGATGCTCAGTACCGTGCTTCAACCCCTGGTTGGGTCCCTTCTGAGATGGAGTACATCATCGACGTCTTGAGATAGTCTGACAGACAACAGCGAGCGGCTCTCGATTGCAGTAGAGCCCCGAGATAGTCTGACTCGTCAACAAAACATTGGGCAACCCTTATTTATTTGCTGTCTCGATTGTCTTTTACCAACGTTCTTTTTTTCTATTTATTAGCGTTTCGAACGAAACCTATTTAACATTGAGGCTGAACTTGATTGTCTTATTGAAATGTTCTTTCTCACCTGACTCAACGATCAGACGACTGGATTTCTGGATTGCCCTTTTGCCAAAGTTCTGTTTGCTCAAGACCTGATCAAACTGAGCCGACTTTCAGCACACTCCTCGTTCGAGATATTGATTCACTGACTTGAACTTGACATATTCAGCAGAGTAATGACCAAGAGGAGTCGTTATGATGGTGTTTGCAGGCGCTGCCACCCGTTATGGCAAGTTGGGTTGGTTTTCACTCTTCTCTTGACGCCAATTTATTTGTTATCTCAAGTCTTGAAAAAGACTTACAGACAACCACCCCTGGCCGGGCTTTTGGTCGCTGTATTCACAGATAACTTACTTATTGGCCATCTTTCCCACTGCGCCTTGTTACGTTCAATGCTGGTTTAAAAGCGCGCCGAAATTGTTTCTGGCGATTTAGACAAACGGAGCAAGGATCATCTTCTCAATTTTTGACCTCCGCGATGTTACATAGTATACGGCATGACTTCGCGTTGTTTCTCTGTAGACCGGATTATACCAGGCTCAAATCCTCGGTCGTACGGCTCCAAAATTAGTCCTGTAACAGAGTACAGACTAACAACACTTGGTTTTAATACAAAGACTGTTTATTTTCTTCACGATGACAACATGGCTTCTTCCCAGTTCTCAGGCGGGATGTTGACTGCCCCCAGACAACCCACTACGTCACGATTGAGCATCTCTCCTCGCTTTCAGTCCCAATGCTCAATCGTGCTGTAGCTGTTTCCCACTAGATCCTAATAATACCCCAGTACTCCACTACTGTTACACTATCTTCCATGGTGATTGAACGAAAAAGAGAACTGAGGGTTCCCGAAAGCTGTTTCCCCGTTTACCCAAACCCAAAGAAGGCCTGAGGACATGGGCCACTGGCGTTTTGTCACACCTTCAAGAAATGCAAGAATTCTGAAGTAAATATCACAATGGGTGACTTGAATACCAAAGTTGGAAATCAACAGGATGGATGCATAGTGGGCAAGTATGGACTAGGGGAACAGAATGAAAGAGGTTGCCGACTTGAACAGTGGGCAACAAAGCAGGATGTGATTCTTGGAAACACTTGGTATAAACAGCACCCAAGGAGATTATGGACATGGAGAAGTCCTGATCATAAGATTAGAAATCAGACTGATTATATTCTCATCAACAGAAGATTTAGAAATGCCTTAAAAGTCGCTAAAACTATATACCAAGCGCAGACTGCTACAGGGACAATAGATTAATCTTAAGCAATTTACGTATAAAATTAAAGAAAGTCAAATATTCACCAAGAAGCACAAAATTTGATCTACAGGCACTGAAGATTGAAGAGATAAAAGATACATTCAACGTAGAGGTAAAGAACAGATTCGATGCATTGTCCGAAATGGAAATATTATTTCAAGACGTCAGTGACCAATGGGAAATGTTAAAGAAATCAGTCAACCAAGCTGCAGAAACAACCATCCCAAAAATAAAGATAATAGGACGCATGAAATGGATGACGGAAGACATCTTAAAACTCATGGAAATTAGAAGAAATAAAAAAAATAACAAAGGCAAATATGAAGAGATTCACAGCAAAATTAGAAAGCTATGCAAAGAGGCAAAAGAAACATGCTTGAGGAAAATTGCAAGGAAATTGAAACCAACACAACACCCGGAATACCAAATTAATGCACAAAAGAATTAATTACATCACTAACAAAAGAACACACACATCAACGGGTTGCCTAAAAACCAAAGATGGCAAATCATAATAGAAAAAGATCAGATTTTACATGCGTGATCAGATTATGTGAAAGACCTTTATGATGATACAAGAGAAGAACAATAAGATCTTCGGAATAATAATGAAGGACCAATTTTGAAGATGGAAGTTCAGAATGCCCTTAACCATATGAAAACTGGCAAGACCCCGGGTACAGATAACATCACAATAGAAATGATCAATGCCTTAGAAGAATATGGAATATATCAAGTCACACACACACATATATATATAATATATATATATTATATATATATATATATATATATATATATATATATATTATATATATATATATATATATATATATATATATATATAGTATATATATATATATATATATATATATATATATATATATAAGAACGATCGTCTCGAAGGAAATGATAGGAGAACACTATGACTTCAGAGAGTGAGCTGGTCTCTATAGAAATCTATAATAAATAAAAATTTGCTATTTTTTGGCTATTTTGCTATTTTGCTATCAACGTATTATACGACAACAGTGAATGCATAGTGAGAGCAACTGGAGGACACTCAGAACCCTTCACCATAAGATCTGGAGTACGACAAGGTTGTGTCCTGTCCCCTCTCTTGTTCATAACATATATAGACAACATATGTAAAGAAACCAGCCAAGCAGAGACAGCAAGAATACCGCATGACGAGAACACAGAAGAAGAACCATCTGCAAATCTAACCATTAGAGAACTCCTGTTTGCGGACGACCAAGCACTAATAGCAAAATCAGAAGCTGAATTACAAGACCACATGAATAGTCTAAACGAAATGTGTAGGGAACATAACATGAAAATTAGCACAAGCAAAACAGAGGTAATGACTATAACTAAAGAAGAACAAACAGCAACAATTCACCTAAACGAACATCCCTTGAAACAAGTAAAGAGCTTCAAGTACCTAGGAAGTATAATATCATCAAATGGCAGATCAGAAGACGAGATCGAAAATAGGTGCAATAAGGCTAATCAACTCATTGGACAAATGGCACCAATACTAAAGAACAAACATGTATCAATAACTACTAAGAAAGCACTTTACAACACAATCTTCCTACCAACTCTGTGCTACCAATGCCAAACCTGGACAATGACAGAAAAAGAGAAAAGAAAAATCACAACAACAGAAATGAGGTTCCTGAGAAGAATACTCAACGTATCAAGAAGAGATAAGATCAGAAATGAAGAAATCAGGACTAAAGTGGGGGTTAAAGCTGCTCTAGATTTTATTAGAAAGCAGCAAGTCAAATGGTTTGGCCATGCAAGTAGGCTACCAGTCAACAGCATGCCACAACAAGCAATGACGTACAGACCAGATGGAAACAGAGGAAGAGGCCGACCACGTAAACGCTGGACGGAGGGAATAACAGAATCCATGGGAATGTCGATATACGAAGCCCATAACCGGGCACTCTCACGAAGTTTATACTTCACCTCGACACCGCAAGGTACAAGAGGAACATGATGAGATGAGATGATGAGCTATCAACGTTCGACTTTCGGAATTCGAACATTACAACCAAAAGACCATAGTGTACCTTGCAATTACTGTGTACGAAATGCTTGTTTATTGTTTAGAAAATGTATTGTTTCCATCCATCCATCATGCACCATGCCGATAAGCGTAGGCGGTCATGTTCTGCCATCTCATTTGATCACCAGAGTCGTGGATCAGCTCCGTGTTCCTGTCTCGACCGTGACATGCGGCCAAGCCATCCAGGTATCTACTTCTCGGTTTTCCCCTTGGTCTCTTCCCTTCGATCTTGCCAGTTGTCACCAAGTTCTCCATGTCATTTCTTCTCATAACATGTCAAAAAAATTGTGACTGTCTACGTCTAATGACTCTAATCAGTTTACGATCTTCATTTGTTTCTTGAAGGACTTGTTCATTGGTGTTTCTGTCTGTCCATCGTATTCTTTGCATTTTCCTCAGAAACCACATTTCCACAGCCATCAGATGTTTTTCAGCTTGGCTGCTCATTGTCTACGATTCACATCCGTACAAAAGTACAGGTTCTATGTAGTACTTCAACACTGTTTTTCTCTTTTCAATTCATATATTTTTATTGGTCAGTATGTTTTTCATCTTGCAAAAGGCTACCTTCGCAATGGCAATTCTTGTTCTAATCTCTTCAAGGCATCTCCCATCAGATGTTATGACTTCCGAGATAACCCATCTAACATAGTGTCCATATTACGAGAGTTTTTAAAAAAAAAAAAACCTTAAAAGTGTGCTAGATATTACATTAAACTAGTCTTGTAAGCTGTTAATAGTGTTGTTAAGTATGCAAAGAGTGTTAAGCATGTGACATAAAGGTACAGACGAACACTGTTACGTCCACAAGAACAGTTTACGTATGTCCGCCCCACATTTGACATGCATCAAAGAGGAGCAGCGTTCTGTTATCCGTTTTTGATCAGTTAAGATATCCGTGTTTTTATAAGTGAAGGTGGGAAACCTATAAACATTCATCGGTGAATGAAGGTCCATTATGGTGATGCACGCCTGTCAGCCCTACAAGAGTATTAGTGGAGTAGGAAATTTCAAAACTGTTCGGTCCGATGGAGAGGTACAGCAGATGGTGCATGAGTGATTACACACGCGATCAAGATAGTTTTTATTTTACAGGATTCCAAGCACTTTATCTATATACTTTATATATATGTGTGTGTGTGCGCGCGCGTGCGTGTGTGTGAGTGTGCATATGTGTTTATATATATATATATATATATATATATATATATGTGTGTGTGTGTGTGTGTGCGTGTGTGTGTATATATATATATATATATATATATATATATACACACACACACACACACACACACACACACACACACACACACATACATTGGTGTTAGGTCTTAGTCAGATACGACTGAGCTACCGTATAACAGTAGACGGTACTACTTACTTTCTGTTAGCGCTGAACCAAACCCGACACTCCACATTGTGCCAACGGCTTCGGGCGGAAGAGCGCAATTGAGAGGGTACAAGCCTTACCCTGGTGCGAGGAAATGCAACCTAAAGACAAAATGTCATGGCAGGGCAGACCAGGCCCTAAGCCTTGGGTGGCCGCTGGTCTAGGATCGAAGCTCCGACAGGCGGACAGTTAGAGCATTCCTTTGCTGATCCGGCAGCTTCTGCAGCTTGTCTTGTTCCAGATGTAGAGGTGTTACCTTTCCTCTGGAATGAACTAGGCAGGCCGAGAGAGGGATCATGCTGCATGGGCAACACATGGTTTCTTTATTTTAGCCCAGGCTTTGTGCTATGGAGAGGCAATAACTCCATCCCTGGTCTTAACCGGTCTCGGAATCAAAGCGAGAGGAAACTGTTACGGGTTATAAGTCCTTGTCAGTTGGCGTAGACATGGGGCGCCACGCGTTGCCTCTGACGGTGGGAGAAACCTACAGGTGTCACTTATCAGATACCGCCCTACTCAAGCTGGGCAGCCCCCGGCCAATTGGGTGCTGATCCGCCACAGCCTGCCTGCTTTAAAAGGTGCTTGGGGCTAGGACAAAATCTGAATAGCAGGCTGTAAAACCAATGCACAAGGTACTAATAAAAAGAAAAATAGAAACTTCAAGCTACGGTTTGCAACCTGGAACGTGAGAACCATGTGTCCAGGATTTTCCACTGACTTGACCAATATTGATGGTGTGATAACGGTTGTGATTGATGCCGAACTCAATCGTCTTAATATTGATATTGCTGGCCTGCAGGAGACTCGCCACGTTGAGGAAGGGTCACTCAGGGAAAACAATTACACCTTTTTTTGTTTGGAAGGGTAGAGGACAGGCAGAAAAAAGGCAACACGGTGTGAGCTTTGCAGTGAAGAATTCGCTACTGGGAATGATTGAAATTCCAGCAGGAGGAAATGAAAGACTATTATCCCTGCGCTTGGCAACCTCTTGTGGTTTTGCCACCATTATTACTGCATATGCACCGACACTCGATTCCTCTGATGATGTGAAGGATTCGTTTTATGAGGAGTTAGACTCCGTGATCAATGCAGTTCCAAAATCTGACTACATTTATATGCTCGGTGATTTCAACGCTCATGTGGGCAAGGACTCGAGTTCATGGCCAGTGTGCCTTGGAAAATATAACATCGGTCGCATGAATGAAAATGGTCAAAGGCTGCTGAAGCATTGCACCAGAAATTACCTATGTATTACAAACTCCTTTTTTAAAACAAAAGAGCTGCATAAGGTCACATGGAAACATCCAAGATCCGGCCATTGGCACCAGCTGGACTTCATCATCACACGGAGACAACATCTGAACCATATATCATTGAAAACAATGTTTTCCCGTAGTGAATTTGAATAACGAAGACACAAACAATAGATTGCACGATTTATTGCCTGGCATATTTCGCTGCATCTCGTCAGGTACATACTGCAGAAATCACACAACTTACGTGAATTAACTAGATAAATCCTTCAAGTTGAAATATACACATATTCGCACAGTAATGTCACTTATCTACCACGGTAATTTTAAGCTGACTAACATGTCTTTCTGTTTACGCAATTCTGGCTTGCGTAGATAGATCATAATTGCTTCTGCAAATTTTAACAAGCGAGTATTTTTCAGAGCTTCACACCTGTCCAGAAAGATATGCACCCAGGACACACCGACAGAAGAATTTGAAACTCTGAAGAATATCTTAAACCTGAATGGGTACTCCACAGGATTTATAAAGCGCCACTGCGAACAGCCCAAACCCAAAGCAGACGTAACTACAGTCCCTAAACTCAAGGTATTCATCCAGCTAACCTTTCGAGGGGATGACGTAATGCAACGTCTACAAGACCGGCTTACTACAGCAGTAAGTCGAATATTTTGTGCGGCAACTCCAGTCATTAGATATAAAACCGTACCGATTCCTACACCAGCAGTCAAAGAGCCTGTTCCTCTGTACGCCACAAACAATTGTATTTACCAATTCACATGTAGATGCCAGGCCGTTTATATTGGTAGAACAGAGAGACAGCTTAACAAACGGGTGTCAGAACACATACCTCAATGGGTCAACAAGATACAACACACAGGAGATGCTAGCCGCGTGGGGCCGACACACCGGAAGCTCCCGGCGTCTTCAATCGGTAGGCACATTGTCGACAGTGGCCATGTTGTGGACAGAGACACTGCATTTCGCGTGTTGTTTAACACACAAAATATTCGCTTGTTAAAATTTGCAGAAGCAATTATTATCAACGCAAGCCAGAATTGTGTAAACAGAAAGACATGTTAGTCAGCTTAAAATTACCGTGGTACATAAGTGACATTACTGTGCGAATGTGTGTATATTTCAACTTGAAGGATTTATCTAGCTAATTCACGTAAGTTGTGTGATTTCTGCAGTATGTACCTGACGAGATGCAGCTAAATATGCCAGGCAATAAATCGTGCAATCTATTGTTTGTGTCTTTGTTATTCAAATATATCATTGACTCGAAGTTACCATAGTACTGACTATTATACGGATCATTCTTTGGTTGTTGCAAGGGTTAGACCTAGACCAAACAGAATCTACGCAGCTAAACACAAATCTAGCCCCAGGATTAATATTATTAGCACTCACGTTTCTGAAAAGTGCTTTCAGTTTCAACAGCAACTTGAAGATGCTTTCACTGACACACCAGAAAATTGTACAGTAAATTAAAAGTGGGGTCAACTTAAGGAAACTCTTTATAAAACTGCAGTAGGAGTTTACGACACTGTCGATCATAAGAGGCAGGACTGGTTTGCGACAATCAGCCAGACTCTGCAGCCCTTGATTGATAAGAAGAAGATAGTTCTCTTAAGAAACAAGGAAAGACCAACGCGTAACACTCTGAGTGAGCTAAAGCAAGCTAGGAAGGATGAGCAAAAGGCTGCCAGGCAGTGTGCAAATGATTATTGGATCAAGTTATGTGAGTCCATTCAAATCGCAAGTGATAAGGGAAACATCAGAAGCATGTATGAAGGAATAAAGAAAGCCTGTGGTCCAATGATCAAAAGAAGTGCACCATTGAAAACCTTGACTGGAGAAATCATAACTGATAAGAAACAGCAGATGGACAGATGGGTAAAGCACTATTTGGAGCTTTACTCAAGTGAAACCAAACTAGCGGATGATGCCCTCAACGCCATAGAGGCTCTACAAACTCTTGACCACCTGGACACACTTCCCACCATAACAGAAGTTAAGAGTGCTATAAATGAACGTGCATCTGCCAAGGCTCCAGATAAGGATGGGATTCCAATAAAGGTTATCAGGAGTGGGCAAGACACACTCACTCTACAGATCCACCAGCTAATAGAACTATGCTGGCGAGAAGGACAAGTCCCACAGGATTTCAAAGATTCAAACATTCATAACACTGTACAAGAACAAGGGCGGATCGGAGCTACTGCAACAACTATAGGGGTATCTCACTTCTGTGTATTGTTGGAAAAGTATTTGCCAGAATTGTTCTGCGCAGACTTCAAGTCCTAGGAGATCAAGTCTACCCCGAATCACAGTGTGGCTTTCTACAGAACCGGTGTACCATTGATATATTTCTCATTGCGACAAATGCAAGAAAAATGCCGTGAACAGAATGAAACCACTGTTTATTGCCTTCATCGATCTCACAGAGGCATTTGATTTGGTCAGTCGTGAGGGTCTGTTCAAGGCACTAAAGAAGATTGGCTGCCCACCAACTCTTCTGTCCATTGTGGAATCGTTCCACACAGGTATGAAGGGTATAATCAAGTTTGATGGTGCAACTTCTGAAGAGTTTGAAATCAAGAGTGGAAGTTAAGCAAGGTTGTGTACTAGCTCCCACCCTCTTTGGAATATACTTTTCACTTCTACTGAAATATGCCTTTCGTGATCAGGATGGTGGTATATACATTCACTCACGCTCAGATGGCGGCCTCTACAATGCTCAGAGATTGAAGGCCAAGACCAAAATTAGGAGGGTACTGATAAGAGAGTTGCTTTTTGCAGATGATGCTGCAGTTACGACCCACTCTGAGGAAGAATTGCAATGTCTACTATCTGCATTCTCCAATGCTTGTTCTGAATTTGGTTTAACAATTAGCAAAAAGAAGACACAGATTATGTCACAAGGTGCACATGGGGTACCATCAATCTTTATTGACGACGCCGAACTAGAGATGGTAGACCATTTTACATATCTAGGATCAGTGGTAAATAGCAAATTATCCCTAGATCAGGAAATCAACATCCGGATTGGTAAGGCAGCAACAACAATGAACAGGTTAAGAAAAAGAGTCTGGGAGAACAGGAAGCTTACTGCCAAAACAAAAGTCCTTGTCTATCAAGCCTGTGTCCTTAGTACTCTTCTTTATGGCAGTGAAACCTGGACAACTTACTCACACCAAGAGAAACGTTTAAACAGCTTTCATATGCGGTGTCTGCGAAGAATTCTTGGTATTAAGTGGCAAGACAAAATCACAAATACTGAAGTATTGGAAAGATCAGGTTGTGTGACGGTTTATTCCATGCTCAGTCTTCGTAGACTTAGATGGATAGGACATCTTAGGAGGATGGATGATGGTAGAATACCAAAGGACATCTTTTTTGGTGAATTACAGATGGGTAAGAGATCTCAGGGTCGGCCTCTACTACGATACAAAGATGTGTGTAAGCGGGACATGATTGATACAGGCATTGATAATGCACATTGGGAGCAAGTCGCCGCTGAACGTGTTGCATGGAGGGCAAACATCAGAAATGGAATAAAGACAAAGGAGAAAATTATTACAGATAAGTCACACACCGAGCGTGTGAGACGTAAGATGGTGCATGATGGTGGAAATGACCACGTGTTCACATGCACCCACTGTGAACGAACATTTGCAGCGCGAATTGGCCTTATCGGTCGCATTCGCTACCACCATAGGTAAAAGTTAATATCCCTTTTTAAAGCACACACTATCGTCTGTCAAGACGGCAAGATGCCAATGATATATATATATATATATATATATATATATATATATATATATATATATATATATATATATATATATATATATAATATATATATGTGTGTGTGTGTGTGTGTGTGTGTGAGTATATGTATAGATGTATGTCTCTCTGTATGCGCTCTAACTTCACCAACTGACTCTCTGAGACAGTGAGCAGACCTAATCCATAATCAATTACTGAGAGGATCAAGTGCTGGTATAGTGTGAAAAGCATTCTCTGCTCTGTGTCCATTACAGCCATAGTTTTAAGTGCACTGAGTCCCTTTTGAGATCTTTCACAACCGTCTCCACATGGTCCTTGAAGGATAGGCTCCTGTCAAATGTGATCCCGACACTTCAGTTTGTTCTCTCTGCTGACATTTCTACCATCTATCGCGAGGCTTGGGACATTCGCTCTCACAATCCTGTTGTCCAGAGAGCACCACAAAACAGCCGCCTTTTCCGGGTGGATGACAGCACTCATTTCAGTGCACAAGTCTATCACTTTGTTTACTGTCGCCTGTAGCTCCTGGGTTATTTGCTCCCTATCTCTCCCCTGCCTACATGCAAGAATATCTTCTGCAAATGTTAGTATTCTTCCAACCCCTGGTGCTTCTAGGTTTGCAATCTTGCTCGTATACATATAAAAGAGCACAGGTGAGACTGCAGATCCCTGTGGCAGTCCCGGGGTTAAAATATGTGGCTCTGAGGTCCATGCACCCAGACGGAGAGCAACCCGACGAGAGTGCAGGGCGGCTGCTATCCAGTTCACCAACCAGGGATTGACACCCTTCTCCATCAGTGCGGTCATCAAAATATCATATCGAACTCTATTGTACGCATCCTCGAGATCAAGCGCTGCCGCCACCGTTTCTTGTCTACTCTGGAACCCCTCATAAACGTCAAAGGCAAAAGTGGCTGCATTTGACCAGGTATCTTGTCCTGGCCTGTAGCTCCCCAGGCCTCTTGGAAGAAGCTTCCCGCTTTCCAAAAACTCTTGCAGCTTGACAGCGACTATCTTCTCTAGAACCTTCCCAAATGTATTTTGAAGGGTGATGATTCTAAAGCCGCTAAGCTTTGACTGATCCTTGAATGGTTTTCGGAGAGGGATGAGATAGCTATGCGGGTCATTCTGGGATGCACTAGAGATACCCCAGTAGTGTGTATGCGTTACATTCTTGGTCTGCCGAGTGTTGCTGGTAGGCTCAAGGTGATGCAGGCGAAGGCATACCTCAGAGTAGTTGCAGACACAGACCACCCACTGCATGAGGCGCTGGACACAGTTAAGGGTCAGCGACTGATAAGAGGGAAATCATGGATGGCTCAGGCAGAGGATACGATCAGACAGGTGTGCCCCTTGGAGAACATTAGGCGTGGAGAGGAGTGGGTCAGAGTGCCAGCGGAGCAGTCAGACTTGTGCAGAGTTATAATCACATTAAGCCGGGAGTGCAAGGAATGGCCAGCAGGGGCCACGGAAGTGGAAATCCAGCAACTAATTCAGGACAATGCTTACTCGGGTGATGTGATTATCTACACAGATGGTTCGGTGTCAAGAGGTGAGAAAAGTGGCTGGGGGTTCATAGCCAAAGCCAATGGTCGACATTTGGGGCAGGAGAGCCTGGCATATGATACCACAAAATCCAGTTTAAGAATGGAGGTGGAGGCTGTCACTGCGTCTCTCCGCTGGATGGAGAATACGACACACACACGCACATCGTGATTGTAACTGACTCAGAAAGCATGCTGACGAGAGTGAGGGCGGGCAGGCTTCGTGCGGAGTGGCTTGCTTCGCTTCGGAGGTCACGGGTGACAAGCATCGCCTGGATCTTTTCTCCGGGGCATGCCGGTGTGCTGGGAAATGAACAGGCGGACAGATTGGCTGGCTCTGCAGAAACTTGGTGGAGTATTGATACATGACAAGGCAGACGTGGTTGTCGGCTTGTGGGAGCACGTGCACACCTCGGAGGAGCAAATGAATTACCATGGTCTGGCAAGAATGAGACAGCGAGGAGTGACGAGGGGATCTGGTCGACGCTCAACGCTCAGAGGAAAGGCAAGACGGACATATAATCAGATTGCTACTGGTACTATTAGTGTTGGAACTCTTCGCTGGCTGCTGAGGATGGGGACGGAGCGCTTATGAGAATGCCCCGAATGCTGTGATGTCGATTCCTAAATCAATCAATCAATCAATCATGTCTCTCTCTCTCTCTGTCTCTCTCTCTGTCTCTCTCTCTCTCTCTCTCTCTCTCTCTCTTTCTCTGAAAATAAACTTGCTTTTCTGTGCCTACCCATATCATGTGTATTACTGGTGGTCGGATCTTATACAACACCCATAACACAAGCATTGGGTGTTTTGATCCTAAAGTACGTGGTATAACAATCAACTTTACTGACACTATTTCATAGGAAACAGTATGATTGAAGCCTCGTATTTGTAGACCTACCTACTCCGCATACCCCATGTGGCACATCGCAGGAACGATAACCAACCTCTCTCTCTTTCTCTCTCTCTCTATCTCTCTCCTCCCCCCCCCCCCTCTCTCTCTCTCTCTCTCTCTCTCTCTCTCTCTCAACAATCTTGCTTCTCTGTGCCTACTTATACCATGTGCAGACAGATCTTATACAACTCCAATAACACAAGCATTGGGTGATGTGATCTTAAAATACGTGGTATAACAATCAATCTTACTGACCCTATTTCATAGGAAACAGTATGAGTGAAGCCTCGTATTTGTAGACTGACCTACTCCGCATACCCCATGTGGCACATCACAGGAACGATACTAACCTCTCTATCTATCTATCTCTTTCTCTCTCTCTCTCTCTCTCTCTCTCTCTCTCTCTCTCTATATATATATATATATATATATATATATATATATATATAATATATATATATATATATATCTTTCTCTCTCTCAAAAATGGCTTCTCTGTCCGCATACCCCATGTGGCATATCGCAGTAACTATACCAACCTCTCTCTCTCTCTCTCTCTCTCTCTCTCTCTCTTCCTCTCTCTCTCTCTCTTCTCATATAACCTTGCACATGTCCATGTACACTATTATATGAATGTCTGTTGAGCGGTGTAGATGTATGTATGTGCGCTCACGCATATCAGTCCACTCAGACATTAGGACTCGCCTCACAATAACATAAAGGAGTAAATAATGTGAATTTCGTTAGTATCACCATCATACTCCATTGCTCTTCAATATTCGTCCACTGGCACCAACTCATGCTTTGTTAGTACATCCACTGCGATTGCTCAGATACAATTCTCAGACTACCATCACAGGTTGCCGCCCTACCTTCCTTCCTCCGCCCCCCCCCCCCATCTTTCAGTGTGCTCACGAACCCTTACACTCACCACTCCGTCATCACCGTACATCTCATTCCTTTGGTATAAAAAGAAGACATCGGGGATATTTGGGGTTATACACAGCTCGGAATTCTGAGGAGGTATGAACATTTTTTCAAATTTTCATTTTCTCTTCGTTGCTTTCATTTTTTTTTTCATCTTTTCGTTCTTCTCGTCCTGTCGTCACGTTTTGATATAGTCGTAGGAGATCTCCTTGACTTTATGTTTGTTTTGTGAATGTGTTAATCGCCGCAACTTCCTGTATGTGTCGTAATTCTGTTATGTAAAGCTGCACTACTTTGTGTCATTTTATATTGTTTACATTTTCACAGCTTTACTGCAGTTTCACCCAATGTTATTCAGGAAATGACGAGACTTTTAACGACGGAAAAATGTAGAATAGCAAGAAAAACAAACGGGAGTTGACAATTTGATGCCAACCGGAAAAGTCATATTTTATTATCGGGGAACAGTGAAACCATCTGGACAGACATACGACAAAGAATAAAGGAAGACAGAAGAGATCATAATGACAGATACCATGAAAACTTGGGAACTGAAATAAGTGAAATTAAATAAAAGAGGAAAGTATTTTTTTTTTTCCTATTATGTATGAAACTGCTGTCGGATGATACATAAATTTGGCTGAAGAATTTTTTTATTGTGAATATGTTTCCAATGAGCTATGTATAAAATATTTGGCCCGAACTGGCTGGAAGAGAAATAAAAGGATTTGTAAATATATCTATGTCGGATCTATTTGAAACATTATATTGAAATTTGATTATTTTTTTTCGGGATTTGAGGTTTAAATATTGAGCACAACCCACTACTGGCAACGTTGATCGTATTCTGGTATGAACCTAAGGCCTATCCACGTCAATGTGGAAGCACTAGACTCGAGTTTCGCTCTCGTTTGAGCTCGTCAGTAGTGCATATCCTTGACCGGACCCGGAAACAAACCCCGGATCACTGGCGTGTGAAGCGGGTGTGTAAACACTAGACCACGCGGCACACGCTGGACAAGGCCAAATTATCACAACAGAATATTACAACGTCACCCATCGTAGGCTGTAGCTCAAGATTTGCCCGATCGCCGCGACTGACCTCCGTCAATCGATGTGGACCCGAACGATCAGGTCTTCTCACTGGCAAGGCACACCAGGCCGCCTAAAGTCCAGCGAGCAATAATCAAATTGATTTATTTGGTTGTTTTCGAGATTTGAGATTTAAATATTGAGCACAACCCACTACTGGCAACGTTGATCGTATTCTGGTATGAACCTAAGGCCTATCCACGTCAATGTGGAAGCACTAGACTCGAGTTTCGCTCTCGTTTGAGCTCGTCAGTAGTGCTATATCCTTGACCGGACCCGGAAACAAACCCTGGATCACTGGCGTGTGAAACGGATGTGTAAACACTAGACCCACGCACAAGTTGGACACGGCCAAATTATCACAACAGAATATCACAACGTCGCCCATAGTTGGCTGTAGCTGAAGGCCAGTGATCCGGCGTTTGTTTCCGGGTCCGGTCAAGGATATGTACTACTGACGAGCTCAAACGAGAGCGAAACTCAAGTCTAATATTTCCATATTGAAATTTGCCACGGAATGTGTGTTGGCCACACGTTGAAAATCGTTTGCACATTATACGAGGGAGAGTCAATAAGTAAGTCACACAGTTCTGTGCGATGGCAGGTAAATGTGGTTGGTGTTTTCTACAGGTGTCATTAGGTGACATCAACATTGAAATTTATATTCCCGTTCGTCAGGTGGCACTAGATGTCTCATGCGCATGCGCATCGCACAAAAAAAATGGCGACTGTACTTACGGAGTGTACAACCAAAGAGCAACGTGCTGTTGTGCGTTTTTTGTGGACAAAAGGACTGCCTGCAAAGGACATTCATAGGAAAATACTTCCCGTTTATGCTGACACATGTTTGTCACCTAAAGCGGTGCATTTCTGGGTAGAAAGAATTTTCTCAAGGACGCTGTAAAATTCTTGATGAAATCCGAATCCTGTCGTCCTGTTGAGATTGCAAAAGAAGCATCCGTACAGCGGGTTTAGGAGATGATTAGAGGTGACAGACGAGTAACGATAGACTCTGTAGCATCTGCAAAAAGGGGGCTAGCATAGTTTAGCATACAGCATAAAGCATGATAAATTGAAATTTCCAGGACTGCTGACTAGAGGAGTATAGCTGCTTTATGACAATGCCAGACCACGTACGGCTCGACTAACTCAGGAGAAAATTAACCAACTAAGGTGGGACGTTCTGGATCATCCACCTTACCGCCCCGACTTAGCCCCTAGCGATTTCCACCTTTTTGGTCCACTGAAAGCCCACCTTGGTGGAAGACATTTCGGGAATGACGCCGAAGTTGAATTAAAGCGAATACGTGGTTTATAAAACAGTTCTATGCAGCCGGTTTGGGGGGACTCATAAAAAGATGGGATAAGTGCATCAATGTTGGTGGAAATTATGTTGAGAAATAAAGGGGCATTGTATGTGTAAAAATAAATTGGTTTCAAGTTGTTATCATATTTAGTTATTTTTCTACAGCAATTTGTGACTTAGTTATTGACTTCTCCTTGTAAAACAACATCAGCAACGGGTACTAATGAATGATGTGCATTCACCACTAGAGGCCAAGGACCGTTTAAACGGTCATCGCTTACAGCTAGCTAAGCGTGTTGGTATAGCGAGGCTGTTGGACTGTGATAAAGAAAAACCATGCACTGTTGTCTAAAAATAAAGAATGTCTTTGGACGGGGTGAATTGTGGTACGACGTCCTTCTTTAACTGGAACAGGCCTCATTCTATTCACAATGTCGACGTTTTATATTTTAACTAAGTAAGAAATAGATTGTAAACCCACGCCACTCTCGTGATCTCCGGATTGTGAATTCGATTGCTAGCTTTCTTACAGAAGAGGCAAACATACGAGAGAACGTAACGGAAAACGACTGTATAGGTCACAGTTATGTGAAATTTCTAAATAATAAAACCTACACATAAAAGGATCTTATAGCCGGTGTAATTCTGGTATCATTATCACCATCAATAATGTGCCATGCCGGTAAGAAGTGGGCGGTCATGTTCTGCCACCTCACTCGATCACCAGAGTCGTGGCTCAGCTCAGTGTTCTTGTCTCGACCATGCCCCGTGGCAAAGCCATCCAGGTATTTTATTTCTATACTCTCCCTTTGTTTTCTTCCCCTCGATCATGTCAGTTGTCATCATGTTCTCCATTTTATTTCTTCTCATAAAGTGACCAAAATATTGTGACTGTCTACGTCTAATTTCTCTAATCAGTTTACGGGTTTGATTTGTTTCTTGTAGGACTTGACCATTAGTTTTTCTGTCTGTCCGTGGCATTCTTTGCATTGTTCTCAGAAACCACAATTCCACAGCCATCGGTTGTTTTTCAGCTTGTCTGCTCTTTGTCCACGATTCACATCCATACAATAGTACAGGTTCTATGTAGTATCTTACCATTCTTTTTCTCGTTACAAATGACATCATTTTATTGATCAGTATGTTTGTCATCTTGCAAAAGGCTGCCTTCAACATGGCAATTCTTGTTCTAAACACTTCAAGGCATCCCCCCATCAGATGTTATGAATGTTCCGAGATAATTGTACCGATTCACTTGTTGAAGAATATTCCCATTTACTTGTATATTATATTGTGGTATTTGCTTCATCTTAGTGACGACCATAATCTGTGTCTTCTTACAGTTTAATTCTATCCCAAGTTGTTCACTGTGTGCAACAATCGCATCTAATTCATGTTGCATATATTGCCAATTATCTGCAATCAGTACTGTATCATCCGCATATCTAATGTTATTGATGTTATGTTCTCTAATAACGATTGCTTTCATATCGTCAACATTTCTGAAAATATTTTCACTGTTCAGGGAAAATGATCTAGAGACATTACACATCCCTGTCTCACACCTCTCTTAATAGACTGATATTGACCTTCTTCATTATCAATCACTATGGCAGCTTGTTCTTTCCAATATATATTTTTATGTCTAAGATCTTTCCCATCAATTTGTAGATCTGCAAGCATCTCCATCATGTTGATATGTCTTACTTTATCGAAAGGCTTGTGTAGTCAATAAAGCAAAGATGAAAGTCTTTGTTTACTTCTATAGAACGTTCAATTAATGTCCTTAGCATATACACAGAATTTACTGTATAATTGCCTTATACAAACCCTTATTGTTCTTCTCCTATTTCGGGTTGCATTTTCTTCCTAATTCTTTGCATAATAATTTCTTAGCAAAATCTTCGTGATGTGGCTCATTATACTAATTGTTCGATGTTGATCACATTCCAAGGCTCCTGATTTCTTCGAGATTGCAATAAATATAGAATTACATAATTCAAGAGGTATATCCCCAGTATCGTATATTGTGTTTAGCAGTCTGGTGACTTGGTCTATTCCCAATTCTTCTAAGGTATTCTGGTATACAGACATGTGGATCATAGCCCGTTCAGGGAGTTCATTCACTGTCCTACGATTCTCTTGCTGTGATCTATGGTAACATTTATGTAGATACTCATGTGTCATAAAGGTGATCAGTTACCGAAACCAAAATAGAAACTGATTAAAACCACTTGTCATGACATTGCTACAAATGCTCTCAAAATTAAATGTTTACGCATCTATTCAACATAACATTTCCCTGATATTTTGCCTGTAAATACATTCGATACATGGAGCCTCCGTGTTGACGTGGTTACGGTGCCTGCTTCGCTTTTTACCGGTCGATTCCGGTCCATGTCGTTTGGTTCAGATGTGCAGTTTTCTTGTAGACTTCTTGGGTTCGTCGCTGGAGCTTCGGAGTTCGTACTTAGTGTGACCTTTTCGGCAAAACGCCCTGCGAAAAGAGACCGAGCTATAAGGGATAAAACACGGTGCAATGAAGTCGATCCCCTTGCTCGTGTTTACACCTCCCTTTTTTCTACATCAGGTATGCCTAATGGGATCACCGCTGTCTCCAGAACACTCAGATGGGAAGCTAAGCAAGAAGCCAAAGACACCATCATCATACCAGACTCCATGAACATGCTGCAGAAAATAGCAAAGGGTAGTCCCCGTGATGCCTGCGTGGACAACAATCGAAGTCACACCTATGGTTGCTTAACTGGATGTAGATGTGCGCACCTCGACCCGCCGGCGTAAAGGGCAATGAACCCACTGACAAACATTGCACCAATAGAATCGGGAAGAAGCATGGAAAAGGCCGATATCGCCATTGCAGTGCGGACCCAGATGTCTTACACGGACGAGTCTCTGACACTAATTCGATTACGTGAACTGGATATTAATCCTGGCCAAGCACTTGATGGCGTCTTTGAGAACGAGAGAGCGGATAGTAAGCTTCTCTTGAGAACAATGAGTAGAGAGAGATGTTTTGAGATGACTTCAGCATCGACGGATATTAGCATGTATGCGAATACCCCGTGTAATTGGATTTAGATCGTGATAAAATAACATAGTATCTCGACGCCTCCGTGCCACATATAATTTTCATGCATCTGCTGAACATAACATTTTCACTCATTCTCTCAAAATAACATTTTCGCTCATTTGCTCAACATAACATTTTCACTCATCAGATCAACATAACATTTCCTCTCATCAGCTTAACACAGCATTTTCACGCAGTCGCTCAACATAACATTTCCACACATCCGCTCAGCGGAAGATTTCCACACATCCGCTCAACATAACATGTCCGCGCATCCGCTCAACCTAACATTTCCTCGCATCCGCTCAACATAGCATTTTCACTCACCAGTTCAACATAACATTTTCACGCTTCCACTCAACATAGAATTTCACGCATCTGCCCAACTTAACATTTTCACTCATCCGCTCAACATAACATTTAACGCTTTCTCTCCCCCCCCCCCCCCCCCCCCCCCGTAACATTTCCACACATCCGCTCAACATAATATTTTACACATAAGAATCAGAGTATGTCAATTCAAATTGACGCCCTATGTTTATAGGAGCCCATGTGGAAAGCAATGTACAGGAACACGTCAATAATAAGGCATGTCGTAAGAGACGACTCGGGATTGATAACGTAAGGCTGACTACATCATTTCACAGAAAACTACGAAATCAAACCAGTTATCAACAAGCCCCACCAGGGGCTTGGTTTGAATTGATTTGGGGCATATGCTCCGCTGGGATATGAAAGGCAGGAGAGCAGAAGACGAGACTTTCAAATAACTAAACCATGTCACTAAAAATTTAAAAAAAAAAACTATCCATCCATCGGTCCGTCAGTCAGTCCACCGGTCAACCACAATTAAGTCGTCTATTTGCTATGCTGGACCCAGTCGGGTGCATCTTTCATTTTTACTGAAAGTTATTATTATTACCAGTGTGCTAATTGTGTCTTTTTGGGGCATTCAGTCTTCAGAAATAAGTAGTTCAAGAACTGTTTTCGCACGCTTTGTAAGTGTATGTTGCTAGCCCCACAATTGTTCACAGCAGTCGGGACTCCAGGGATGGTGGGGTTAGTATCACACGGGGTGCTTCACTTCCATTACATGCCTTAATACCCACTTTAGCATGGCTCAACTTGAAATCCTAGGTCAGTATTGTTTTCACGTGCTACTGCTTCTAGTGCACTGTAATGATTTTTGCATGTGGATTAGCTTTCACTAGTCCAGTGTCAATCGCCATCAGGCCAACCCACTCCGACCTTATATTATATAATATCAAATATATTTCTCCAACTGACCAGTGTAGGTGTTAAGCCCTCTACATCGGCATTGGAATATTTGAATTTTAAGAGTGTTCGTTCATATCCATTCGGCCACGCTGACCTCTTAAGTCAATTTAAAAAAACTGACATCCTTGCAAATTTGAACCTTTGATTACGGGACGGCAGGTAACTGGGTCAGCCACTGGGCAACGCGGCTTCCAGACATTCTTCTGGGCTATTTACAGTTGTCGATAACAAAACCAGACTTTGCACAACCAGAACTGAAAGACCGACCATTACTGTAAACCTGGTGGAAGAACTACAAATGCTAACAGTCTGTCAAATCTCTTTGACAGCTGCTGCTACTCGTGAAGACCAGTATACGACTCCCGCGTCCATCATTCGAGAACGTTGGCGAGGAAAATCTAAAGTTTGGTGTAATCATTTCTGCAGCCCACGTCAGGGTAAACAAATATGATGTGTGCTGGTTGTTTGTACAGCTATAGAAATGGCCGTGCTTGAACAGATCGCTATGACGAATTTTCCGGCACCGAAATAGAAATACGACTTGACAGCGGCAGAGTATCCGGTATCTTGGTTCAGTTGTGAAAATGGTCAACTATTATTTCAAATATTGATCGCCTGTGGCTGGTTATTTATTTTTAAGTGGTTATAATCTCTGAAGTATGCCTGTCTGTTTGTGCATGTTTGTGTGTCTGTCAAACTCACGGTTACATTGTCACAAACAGTTTGTTGGATGATCTCCAGAACTAAGTTTAGAACCACGAGCTTGGCAATTAATTCTGTTGGTCTCAGACAGTTGTTACTTCAGCCTTTAGTGTACGCGTTGGAAAGCCGCATTTTAACAATCTCATGTTTGGGTAAATGTAATATTATGGTTGATAATATTATGTTGAAATTCATTGCTCCAGATCAACTTATGTCTGAAAATTACATCACATGTTAACACACAGATTAAATGTGTTACTTCAACTATCAGTGCACGCTCTGGGATATCCGGTATGTAACCATCATTTTTTTTCGAAATAAGTGTCGGGTCATGATTATTTGCTTTTATTACACGCATATCTGGCCATTCCACCACATGTCAACATACCGGTTATCCAGAAGTCACTTGTAGAGAGATTGAAATAAAACGCACACCACACGTGACCGAATCTGGACTTGTAGAGGATCAACAACTGGAGCAATAGTAAGTGGCAAACAATAGGTACAGTTCCCCTTTACACTTATTGGGCTCACGATGCTAGACCAGTGGTTCTCAACTGGTGCAGAATTACCCCCCCCCCCCCCTCAGGTGGGAATTTAGGGTTTCCCGGGGTGGGGTTGGGGGAGGGGGGGGGGAATTACGATTATTTCAAGATTTCATTAATACAAGAACCGATTACTTGATATTGTTTTTACGTCCGTACTTTACGGTTCTGTACTTCTCGCCCTTCTGAAATTCATTTTATAACGTAAGTAGACCCCCAAATCACATTTTATGTAGACGTCTAGACTTGTTCTAGTATGTGTTATTAAATTTAGCTGCCATTTTTACGTATACTGTGTAGGAGCGGGGAGGGGTGAATTTATAGGGAGGAAATGTGAAAAGGGGGAATGACGTTCTGATAATATGGTGAAGGGGTGCACGGGCCAAAAAAGGTTGAGAACCACTGTGCTAGACCTATGGTTTATAGATCACTCGGCACTCGACAGATCATGTGGTCAAACCATAGCGACCTCCTTTATATCCCAAGACATTTCCTGACACCCGTGTTTGAAGCTTGGACATTGAAGCCCAGGTCCATTTCAAAATTTGCCTGTGATTGAACCTGTGATCACATGGTCGCAGCAAGTGGAGTCTGGGAAATTTATGGCGAATTTTGACTCACTTCAATCAGCGCAGGGTATTCTTATTAATAAGACTGTCGCTCCCAAGCAGTTATTGTTTAAGTAACAAAGGTTTGAATATGAAGAACTTAATATAATAACAAACTATCATTAAAGAGTACAGTTGAAATAATAGGTTTAGATAGGGTTGTTTTAAAAACAATCTGTGAAAGAAGTCAAAACAAACAGCATATATGCAGTTGCCAATAGACGTGTAATGAATTAATTACCATCTAATGAGCAGAACAGCCAATTGATTCACATCCATGATGCAGCCAGAGCCAACGTGGTTCTTAAATATCCGGTGTGCTGACGGCGGGGTAGCGGAATCTTTTCTACAGTGGTCATTTGAACTTCAACCTTGATTACATGTTTATAAATCAATGGCGTGGTACTGAAAATAATTTCACCTGGTAAATAAACCAGGAGTGGGAGTTGATCGCAACGTCCTGCGAAGGTCATGCAACTTTTATATTTAGAATATCCAATAGACGACTGCCGGTCTCCCTGGTCTAAGAGTTAAACGACTTTCTCCGTAATCCAGTTTATCCACGTAGGGTAACGCAGAACGCGAGAATTGGTAGCGGTTCTCGCCGCGTTGGTGACTTGCGGGATATGTGAGCAGGCCACTCAGAAATCAATGGCAAACTACTGAGTGTAATCTTGCCAAGAAATCAACAACAGCGGTAAAATGATGGTGTTGACAGCGATGACCTGAAAAAAGGATACGCGAAAAAATAGACGACTGATGCGTTAATTACCATCTATAGAACAGCCAATAGGCTATGATGCGTAAATTATCATCTGTTGAGTAGTCATTAGACAAATGATGTGTAACTCCCATTTTGTTAGCATCAAAATAGGCACAATTTACGATAATTACTAACCATTGAGCAACCAACAGAAGAATTATGCCTTGATTACCATCTATGGGATATCAAACAAATGATGAGTATTTGATAGACAATATATTATCTGCCACTGTAAGTTTTTGTGTCAATAGTTTAGTAGTCGGTGTGCCTAGAGTCCGTTCACAAATGATTGCTCTCATTCACCACCAATTTTTTTTTTTAAAACTGTCTTGCATCGGTAAGCAATTTTTCCTGTCGTCTTATAGTGACCCCTACCAAAGGAATATGTCTTTGATGTGCCCAAAGGCAACTGGAATCATTGATGTTTTTGGCGAAAATGTAGTGAATTCACGCTAACAAACTTGTTTTACAGTAATGCACGTCAGTTCAAGTGACGACACAAGGCGTATCCAGATTCTCATGGAATTGGGTGAAATGTGTAATATTAGTAAAGACAGAGACTTTACAGAGGCAAGCGGTAAATAATGTCGAATCGAAATGGAAATGGGCAGGAAAGTAGAAGGAATATATTTCTTATCTTATTTTTTCATTTCCTTCTTGTTTCTTCAGCTGCTGGTTAATGTGTACACAAGGAGTCATATTAATAGGATGTATTTTGCTTTTTATATGGAGTTCATAAAAGCTTCTAAACAGCTGTGGGTCAATGTGCA
Organism: Cepaea nemoralis; assembly: GCA_014155875.1. NCBI lineage: Eukaryota > Metazoa > Mollusca > Gastropoda > Stylommatophora > Helicidae > Cepaea > Cepaea nemoralis. Next base: position 27,328 of record JACEFZ010004589.1, read on the forward strand.
TATGGAGTGACCAGAGATGGTACCGCAATTTAGTCCTCTTGTGTAAATTTTTAAAGATATTTTCAGCTGTGTAGTTTGTTCACACGTGCACATGGGTGAAAGAACTTTTTTGAGTCTTCGAGAAAGATTGTCTACTCTGCTGTTTACTGTTCAGAGACGGGACATGATTACCTGTTTTCCACGACGAATATAGTTGTGAATGCTTCTGCATTTGGCTTCCTTATTACCGGCCACAATGTAGGCCCACTTTTTTTTATTGAAGTGTATAGATTGATTCGTATGTTTGTGTGTTGTCCCCTAATTTGACAACGTCTTTGTTCTCACGTTTCTTGTTATGCCACAATATGTCAGTTTCTACCGCAGTATTACTCTTCAGTTGATATACAATGCGTTTAGTGTTTTGTTTTCAATGCCAGTTGTTTGTCACCGCTGAGGGCTTGCGGAAATGAAAATTCAGTGTGGAAAAGAAACTGTTGAAATTGACAAGTTGCATTGTTTGTGCCGATGCTGTAATATTTAGGGCCTGCAATTCTTCTGAACAGTTGGGGCAAAACATCACAGTAGATGTGCATATGGATTAATGTCTGCGATCTTCACAGACCTTATTCTGTGAAGGACGATTCCAGTAGGTTGATGATTGCTTTCGGTTGCATAAAATTCAATCCATCCTGTCTCCAATAGTCATCGTCCTCTTTCAACACATGGTCCTCACATTTTTTCCCAGTAACTTTTATCAATATTTAATAGCGCGGACTGGGTTAGTATCTTGACTGTCAGACAATTTGAATGTAGTATTGTCAGCTGCCACCTGTCCTTTAATTGTAGCCCACACTAGTTCTATAAGGTTTAAATGAGAATGGTACGACGGCAGTCTCAAGAACCTATGGCCATGCTCTTCTATCAACATATCGATTTGATATTTCTTGCTTTTTTAGCGTCTGTTCTACATGGGACAACAATTTTAGCTTGAAATGAGTTTCTGGAAATGGTATGTTTTCCCTTCAGAGCCATATCTGTATTGCTTCCTCTTCCTTTGTGCTCGTTGCCGTAGGTATTTTGTCTTCTTGGGCAACGATATTGTGGTATGCTGCATTGTCCATATTTAGACAAGACGGCATACCTAGAGATCGAGGACTGTATTCTAGCGCTAGTCTTTAAATACATTACCACTCATCTCATTATGATAATACCTATTGTCTGAGTGGAGCTAGCCATTATTCGTACTCTCAGCATGGGTTATGACGAAACACTGTCCTTTAATACTGGGCATATGTCGCTTTGTCTTTCCATCCATTGATTGCCATTCCATTTCATTTGTGTAGTGCGCATTGATCCAGGTTTCATCCAAATAATTAATGTCATAAATTTCTTTGCGCATTTCCCTTATTTCACGTAGGTATTTGCTTCTCATGGCTCCTAATTGGGGTTGCTGGCAGTAGTAGGATACGTCCCTACATGATTAGCATTTCTGGATTGTGGTGCTGGATTGACCCCAATCCAGCTGGATTAGGGTTAGGGTTAGGGGTTAGGGGTTAGGGTTAGGGGTTAGGGTTAGGGTTAGGGTTAAGGGTTAGGGGTTAGGGTTAGGGTTAGGGGTTAGGGTTAGGGGGTTAGGGTTTTTTGTGTGCTCCTAATTATACTTTCTGGATTGACCTCGCTGGATTGCCCCAATCCAGCTCGGGACCAGGGCGGTTTGGGTAGGGTAGGTACTAAGGTCATATGTAAGGGGGCGATACATCTAAGAAAGACATGATTCTAAGAGCAGATAACTGTGTGTATAATATTTTAACTAATTTTAAAAAATAAAATAAAAACATAAATAAATAAACAACAACCAAGGGCGCGCGGCGGCGGCGCAGGAGCAAGCGCGGCCGATCGGTCGCGTGGAGCGGTCGACCCCAGTAAAAACAGTGTCTTGTAGTACCCAAGTGGCCAGTCATTGCTGAGTGATCACTAGTCCGGTTATTGACGAGTACTGTGGTGGGGTTAGGTGGGTCGAAGTCTCGAACCGCGCCGGGTGTCATATGAAAATTATAATAAGTAAAAAGGTATATATGGCATGTATATGATCTGTAGTGGGTCGTAGTGGCTTATAAAACTATCATCATATAGATTACACCTCTTCAAATGAAAACCTTAAAAAAGTAAAGATGGCTGTAGTAACGGTTGTAAGGAGGCGTGGCTTCGTGGTATTCGTTGTTAAGGGGTTGGTGAGTGGTGATGTACCTATATAACAGCTTCCGAACAATTTAAAGGGATGGGCGAGTGGCGAAGTGGCTAAGTAAATGCGTCGGTTCCTTGCTAAGAGACAGAGGAGTTGCTAGATAAAGGCTCCAGGTCGTTGTCAAGGGGTTGGTGAGTGTACAAATAGCTAAATAACTGCTTCTGATCCTTGTTAAGAGGTGGGCGAGGGGCGGATTGGTTGGATAATTACGCCCGTTCCTTGGTAAGAGCCAGGGTGATCGAGTGGAGAAGTGGGTAAATATAGGCATGGAGGTATACCACCGACACATTCAACGCATAATTTCGGCGTCGGTCGTCAGAAGACCAAGGATATTTTCATTATATGTCTATTGTAAAGGGGTCGATTGTTTGTTATATTATCTATAGTGGTTGGGCCTTAAATACTATCAGCATACCGGTTATAGCTCTTCAAATGAAAACTTTGAAAGTGTAAAGATGGTCGATGGTTTTAGTGGGTATGACTTTGTGATATTCGTTGTTAAGGGGTGGGGTGAGTGGATGCGTAACTAGATAAACGCTTCCGAACACTATCATCGGGTTCCAATCCCAGTGGGGTGGTCTAGTGGTAGAAGAAATATTGATAATATTTGGTTACTTAGTTGTGATTTCGAGCTCGGTTGTTATTAACCCGGTTATGTTTAGAAAAGTAGAGGTGTTGTGCTGGTTGCGGAGTATGTTTAGGGGGTACCCCAGACACCGTGGAAGTGACAGGTTCGAATCTCGGAACTTTGTCGTGGGTAAGATTTCCAGTCATCAAGGTGAGGGTGTCGTCGCGGCCACAAGTCCCACCGCTGATGAAAAACACAGGCAGCAGATTTCACCCTTGTACCTACGAGTTACAAAATATAAGCTAACTTAACATTCAGAATATGACCTCAACAGGTGTTGCCAAAAATCAATACTTATTCTCATAACGGCTAATCCAGGGGATTATCGTCCTCGTAATGACCAAGTCAGGTTAATAATATTTCTTATATCTCCGCCATTGCAAAATAGTTCGCAATATTAATAAATGTTCATATAAAGGTTGGAAGGGGATTAAAAGATTAACACCTATTGTCGGGACATCCAGTAAAAATCAATAACACTACCCTCGATTTTTCTCATAATTGCCGATTGGAGATTATGGGCTAGGTGTATGTGTCCTTATTTAGTTAAAACAGGTGGTATGAGTAGGAGATATCACAAACAGTATCAGCATGTGCCACTCTGATCTTAAATATCAGTAGTTCGTTATTCTTGTGACATTGAAAACGCTTGTGGCTTGAAGACGGATGGTGTACTATGTTATTGGGTGGTTTATATAGATTGACCAGTATGTGAAGTTGATAAGGGCACCGCTGCCAGCGCATCGTAGCTGTGTTGTGACTTGTCGCCTATTACATCCGGGTGTAAAAATAACCAAAAATATTTCACATCAACTCAGCCATACCTCTATATAGCTGCACTGCGAACATGGCTAGAGTCTACTTTAGGAAAGTATCGTGTATCTGTGTATACGGGTTTACCACTGCTTATAGATGTCTGCAGTATTATTAGAAAGCGGCCGTTATGTCTACATTATCAAAGTATGTTGCCTTACAGAGCTGGTATAGTATCTATGTGTCTGCTACGTTGTATGTTTTGTCATGTTGCCTTGTAGTATTTGGAGGGAGTTTCATGCGGTTGTCTAGTGAACTTTTTAAAAACTATGTCTCAGAATCCACAACGCCACTGGCATTAGAGGCTTTTCAACTTGTCTGCTCATTGACCACGCTTCACAGTCATACAAAAGTACGGGTTCTATGTAGTACTTAAACACTCCTTTTATTTCTCATTACATTTGTCAACTTTATATTAGTCAGTATGTTTTCCAATTTGCAAAAGACAACCTTCATCACAGCGATTCTTGTTCCAACGCTTTAAAGCCACCTCCTATCAGACATTTTTTTCTTTCCTTTTATGCTCACGGCTACCGTTTCCCCATTTCAAGCTCCATGCCTCTACTCGTATGTATTAGTGTAGTAGAAGTAAACCAACATCTCACAAGATAGACATGTATTACCACAATGTATATGGACCTGTGGGAAACGGCTACATCCGGGCAAAGAGGGCGTTGTATCTGTCACAGGCGTATGGATACAGCCTACAGTAGTAGGTTAGCGGTTACATAGATGATGTTGATGTGAATGTTAGATGTGTGAGATGTACAATGGATGTGTATATCCAGGTGTGTCATAGATGTAACATGGATGCATGATACATTGATGTGCGATGTACATGGATGTATGATACATGGTTGTGAGATGTACATAGATGTGAAATGTACATGGATGTGCGATGTACATGGATGTATGATACATGGATGTGTGATGTACATGGATGTATGATACATGGATGTGTGCTGTACATGGATGTGTGATATACATGGATGTGTGATGTACATGGATATGTGATGTACATGGGTGTATGATACATAGATGTGTGATGTACATGAATGTATGATACATGGATGTGTGATGTACAAGGATGTGTGATGTACATGGATGTATGATACATGGATGTATGATACATGGATGTGAGATGTACAAGGATGTGTGATGTAAATGGATGTGTGATGTACATGGATGTTTGATACATGGATGTGTGATGTAAATGGATGTATGATACATGGATGTGTGATGTAAATGGATGTATGATACATGGATATGTGATGTACAAGGATGTGAGATGTACATGGATGTGTGATGTACATGGATGTGTGATGTACATGAATGTGTGATGTACATGAATGTGTGATGTACATGGGTGTATGATACATGGATGTGTGATGTAAATGGATGTATGATACATGGATTTGTGATGTAATGGATGTATGATGCATGGATGTGTGATTACATGGATGTATGATACATGGATGTGTGATGAACAAGGATGTGAGATGTACATGGATGTGTGATGTACATGGGTGTATGATACATGGATTTGTGCTGTACATGGATGTATGATACATGGATATGTGATTACATTGATGTATGATACATGCATGTCTAATGTACAATGATGTGAGATGTACAAGGATGTGAGATGTACATGGATGTGTGATGTATATGGGTGTGTGATGTACATGGATGTGTGATGTACATGGATGTGTGATACATGGATGTGTGATTACATGGATGTATGATACATGGATGTGTGATGTACAAGGATGTGAGATGTACAAGGATGTGTGATGTACATGGATGTCTGATGTACATGGATGTATGATACATGAATGTGTGATGTACATGGATGTATGATACATGGGTGTGAGATGTACAAGGATGTGAGATGTACATGGATGTGTGATTTACATGGATGTATGATACATGATGTGTGATGTACAAGGATGTGAGATGTACATGGATGTGTGATGTACAAGGATGTGTGATGTACATGCATGTATGATACATGGATGTGTGATGTACATGGATGTGTGTCATACATGGATGTGTGATGTACATGGATGTGTGATACATGGATGTGTGATGTACATGGATGTGTGATACATGGATGTGAGATGTATACGGATGTGTGATGTAATGGATGTGAGATGTACATGGATGTATGATACATGGATGTGAGATGTACATGGATGTGAGATGTACATGGATGTATGATACATGGATGTGTGATGTGCATGGATGTATGATACATGGATGTGTGGTGTACATGGATGTATGATGTACATTGTCAGCGACTTGCTTGCGACAGGTATTTCAGGACTCCCCTACTTTTGCACCACACGAAATAATAACTCGTGTCGTTTGCAAAAGGTACAATTTATTTAGAGCTGATTACAAACAAGCTCTGCGAGCGGAATACTTCATTGACAATAAACATCATGGTACGTTACACAGATGCAATGAAGAGGTGATAATGATACTAATAATCACTGAATGGAATCTAAAGCCTAACAATCACTATTGTCTATAAACTTATAGTATTCATAAGGAACACGTCTGTTCTCTAGCTGTCTCAGTCCCCGTCTGTCCCACGCTTCTAGTTGCGTGTTCAAACACGGACGTTGGATCCTCCGTGCGCTGGCGAGTCTTGCGTGCATGGTGTCCCAGCACGCTGCTCAGCTAACTCGAGTAACCTGTACTCCATGGTTACTCGTCGAGGCGGTTAGTTCCCTAGTGTTTTGGGAAACCCTCGCTCACTTGCACTCAATGCTCTCTTGGGTGACACAAGTGTGTCCCGTTGTGAAGCTATTTATAGCGCTGGTGTCTCTCCTGTCTGGTGTCCCTTAATAGTCTCTGTCTTAGCTCTACTACTTATATTCTTAGCTCTGTAAACTCCTATATAGATCTTTAACAGGTTCCTCCTCTCTCCGTGGAGTGTTGCAACCTTTTAACTCATTGCTTGTAACACGTTGTATGGTCACAATAAAAAATTGGCTGTCCAATTTTGTCAAAGATCTTATAAGTTGTAAATCTCTCTTCTGGGGATAAAACAAACTCTCTTCTCTCTTTATTCAATGAATGAATCACCCAAATAAACGAGAAGTAGATTGTGAGCTTTACTAAAACACGACTACAAGAGACAAATTGGACGTTGCGGCCAAAGCCTTCGTCAGCACAGGACAAACAAATACAAACCAACACAAAACTACATGAAACACACTATGACACTATTCTTGTTTACCATTCTCTCTTTATTCACACTGTTCTATTAATTCACTCGGCTAATTGAGTAGCCCCTCGTATCAGTCCAGTTGGCTATAAATCTTCTTGGGAATTGTTTTGATCCGGAACCGTTGTATTATGACTTATGTCCTGACTTCCGTCTTATGACCCTATGTCTTTTGACTTCTGTCCGTTGACTTATGTCTTTTGACCTATCCTCATATTGCCCAAAATGACAACCCAATACAAGTTGACTCTTGTTATGAGTACAACACATGAGCATAAAATGTTCATGTTCCCAATAATATCAACCCCAACTCGTATACAACAAGTTCTACTCTTCACCTTCTAGCTTCCGCTTGTGAAGAAATGTTTTCAATGTTACATTAAGGTTTTTTAAGAAGTTATTGTGTCCCCTGATTCGAGTTACTGTTCTTTGAAACAAATGGTGTATGCAACTTTTATGTGTTTGTTTGCGTGTTTTCTAATAAACTGCAATGTACTTAATTTGCTAACATGTGTATGTGTATGCAAAGAATACCATGGACAGATAGAAAAAACCAATGACCAAGTACTACAAGAGACAAATGAAAATCGTAGATTGATTAGAGAAATTAGACGTAGACAGTCAAATTTTTTTGGACATGTTATGAGAAGAAATGGACTGGAGAACTTAGTGACAGCTGGCAAGATCGAAGGGAACAGACCAAGAGGAAGACCGAGAGGAAAATACCTGGATGGCTTGGCCACATGGCATGGACGAGACAGGAACACTGAGCTGATCCACGACTCTGGTGATCGAGTGAAATGGCGAATCATGACCGCCCACGCTTTCCGGGATGGCACATGATTGATTGATTGATTGTATGCGTTTCTATTCTACATGTGTGTATCCCTTCGAGCGCCGTAAATCGGTTTATTGTGGCTAAAAATGTCTGTTATTCTTATTTATGACCACAATTCCGTTTCAAGAGGCTCAAAGTATTTTCTCTATTTACTACTACTAAAGTATTGCAGTAACACATTTAAAACTTGACAACACATTGGTTACACAGATTGACACAGACAAGTCACAACAAGACGTTTTAAGCGGTGAAAAAAATTTGTCGCTACCTCTCTCTCTCTCTCTTTCTCTCTCTTTCAATGTTTACTATTGTATTTATTCTCTTCTCTCATTTACCCATCTTTCATCTACTTTCATACCATCGTTCTTGTAAAAACATTCATTCGTCATTAAAATATGGTTCATAATATCAAATCAATGAACATTACATATTTACACTAAATGATTGGCTGAATTATACAAGTCTTCACGCCAAATGACAGTGCCGCTTATTTGCACGTGTCATGCCTATGCAAATGGGGTCCTGCCTATACACAATATACACGTTTGTGAGGATGGTTTGTTACCGATCCTGTAATACTAACTAATCTAATTTGGTGTGCTGTTGTAAATTTATCCTGAGGGAAATAATCTAACTAATTAATTACCTTTAAGCAAAATTAGTTAATTACCTTAAAGTGTTATTGGTACATGAAATGATGTTACTTCCTAAATGGTTGGGTTAGTTTACAAATGATATTTTCAATAAATGAATTTATAAATGATTATGTTTGCGCGGTAATAAAGTAAAGTAATATTTAACAATTACATTTCTAATATAGGTGTTAACTTAAATGGGTTATTAACTAGCTGTAGATGACTTATTATTATCAAATGACATAAATAAAGTTATATATGCACTTGAACATTTTGCAATTCAATTATTAATACACAAATGAAGTTATGCGTACTGTTTATAAAACAATGTTATCTACATATCACAATTACATTTATATATCATTACACTAACTAATGTCGTCCTTTCGGGTGTGATGATGGAGCACAGTTCTTTGTAGACTATTTTCATAACATAGTTCATTTAGCCAAAGTCTTATATGCTCTCCTTCATGGATAGTGTATATATATATATATATATATATAATATATATATATATATATATATATATATATATATATTATATATATATATATATATATATATATATATATATATAGTTCCCTACCAATCTATGTAGGTTCACATCTAACACTTCAATGTAAATATGGCTTATATATGTGTTAGCGATGTAGACATACTACTTATTCGTCTGTTCATTCTACTCAAAATGGCACTGTTACTCTTACACAGTTTACACGCTTGGAGATGATAACGCACTTACAGTGTAACTTTTTCACCATATACGGCACTGATCTAATTAGCAATTACAGTGTCACTGTTTCTGGTGATCTCTGGTCGATCTCTTCCTGTACCTCAGGTATTTCAATGTTTGACGGTCGACTCAAAGTGTCTGCCAATGAGTTCAAACTCCCCTTTAAATGCTGGATGGTAAATGCATAGTTCTGCAGTATTAAGGCCCATCTGTAGACCCTATTGTTATGGGGAATGCCAGACTGCATCACAGAAAGCGGAGAATTGTCGGTCTGGATCACAAACTGTGCTCCTGCCAGAAACCTATGAAGTTTTCTAACACAATAGATTAAGCTGAGGCCCTCCAATTCTGATGCTGAGTATCTTGATTCAGCTGGGCTGATCTTACACTTATGTACATCACTGGGTGGAACTTCCCTTCGTAAAACTGCCCTAGGACTCCCGATATGGAAATAGCACTGCCGTCTGTACGTAAAAAGTAGGTAAGATTTTGGTTAGGCAAACGCAATATAGGTGGAACGCTGAATAAATATTTCAATTTTGATAATGCACTAATTAACCGTGCATCTTGAATATCCAATTTTGCCGAAGCTTTCAAAATATTGGAAAAAAACACTGGTGATTTCCGCCAGATTAGGAATAAATTTACTATAATAATTCACAAGACCAAGTAGACTTCGGACCTGTTTCTTGGTCGTTGGCATAGTCAAATTGAGAATCTTGGTCACAATCTTTTCATCTGTTCTGAGTTGGCCCCTGCAGATGGTATGGCCTAGGAAGTCAATTTCTTCCATGCCCAACTCTACTTTAGTGGGCTTGACTGTAAGCCCGAATAATCGCAACCTATCGAAGACATGTCGTAGTTTCTGTAGGTGTGATGTCCAGTCTACAGTATGAATATATATGTCATCAATGTATGTAGATGTATTGGTCACCCCGTGAAGAAGATCCCTAGTTAGACGGACGAAAGTCGCTGGAGCATTACGAAGGCCAAAAGGAAGAAAACGCCACTCATAGAGACCTAAAGGTGTGGAAAAAGCTGTTAAAGGAATTGAATTTTCTTGCATCGGAACTTGCCAGTATCCTTTCGTGAGATCGAGTTTGGAAAAGATGCGAGATGTAGACATATCAAGGATCAAATCCTCGCATGCTGGTATTGGTTCAGCATCAATTTTGGTCACTCTGTTTAAACGCCGATAATCGACGCAGAGTCGAATTGTTGAGTCCTTTTTGGCGACAAGGACGATAGGGAAAGAATATTCTGACTGAGATTTCCGAATTATTCCACTCGACTCAAGAGATAGTAGTTCTTTGTCGAGATTAGCCCTATAGTTTAGTGGGATGGAATAAGGTCGACATTTGATTGGGGTGTTATCAGTCAGAATAATGGAGTGCTCTATTCTGTCTGTCTTTCCTGGGATGTCGGAGAAAATGTCTCTGTACTCCGTCACTAATTCTATCATCTGTCGTCGTTGATCGTCTGTAAGTTTGCTTTCTATCCGTATGCTCTCAATGGTCCCAGTCTTGTCTACTGTAGGGACTGGTAATTCTATTCCGTCGTCGTCTGTCTCGTTCAGTACTGTTGTTGTACTAGCTGTGTGTACTATTACCTGGCTAAGTGTGTTTGCGATGTCGTTGTCCTGCGTCGCCCTAGCTAGTGTAGTTGTGTTGTGTACGTCTGTCGTCCGATTACTTGGTGTGGGTGCATCTTGTTCGTCTGTCGGTAGTTCTTGTCGTGAGAAGTATGGTTTCAGCATGTTGATATGAAATATCTTTAATTTTCCCTTTATCGATATTTCATAATCGACATCTGATATTTTCCGTTCAACGTTGAATGGCCCTTGCCACGATGTTAGTAACAAATTACGTTTATCTGGTAGTAAAAGCAGAACCGTCTGATTCGGTTCAAGGTGAATTGTTTTAGCACCCTTATTTGCATGGTCGCGGTTTCCTTTGCTCGACACCTGATTTAGGGGTCCAACAATATCGACCGCTACACACTCAGATGGTCTAGATGCTAATAATGACCGTTGAACTTCGGCCGTCACATGCTTTCCCTTTCTTACAAGATGTTGACAAATAGTACATGAACGACAGAAAAATTTTATATCAGTACAGAATTTAGGCCAGTAGAAGTGTGACAAAATTCTGGCTCTGGTTTTGTCATAGGCCAAATGTCCAGCAAACGGTGACTCATTTGCGATCTTTAGCACATTTTGTCGGTATGTTACAGGTAACACCGTCTGCTGAATTTCATGGTTATTATTTGTGTAATAACGTATGAGAATTCCGTTGAATATTCTAAAATACCAAGATGCATTTTTAGTCACTTTCGCTCGCTCACCTAACAATTTAAAATAAGGTGCGATAGTTTGATCTGTGCGTTGTGCCTCGATAAATTTTTGTCGGGTAGTGTTGTTATCGGCACCGCTGGGTGTTAACAGCTGTAACATCTCATTTTGTAGGTCAGTATAGTGTGTTTCAGTATCTGACCTTGTTACAGCATTAGCCATGTTTGTATGTTTCCAGGCTAATATGTCGTCGTCAGTACATTGCTTCAATGAAGCTAAACAGCCTAAAATCAGATCCGTGAAGGGATCTTGCAGGATTTCGCAAGTAAATGTGCCGGTAAGGAACGGGGTATTAATATGCGCTTTTGCCAGTGGGTATTTCTCAATGGTTCCAGAGAAAGTACGGCATTTGACAAATTCACCCGTGTAATCTTCTGGTCTGACAAGCTCTTTTCTTAAACCAAGTAAAGTGCTGCCGCTATCCAGTAAACAATGGCATGGTTGATCATTGACCAGTGCATCGTAGAACTTCAGTTTACCTCTGGAGGCACTAGCTGCATTAGCATCTTCGTTTGAAAATGGTATAATATGACCACCTTTCAATTTTCCATCCACATGAAACTGGTGACATGTCTGACATCTCTTAAAGTCTAATATATCTGTAACTAATGCCACACTTTCACATTCACTCTCTGGTAATACATTTACAAGTTCAGAGTCAATTACGCTATCATCGTCTGATGACGTATCGATGAGCACAGCATTATTTGCCTTCATACGTTGCCTACCAAGACATTTTGCAGAATAATGGCCATAGCTGGAACAAAAATAACATTTAACAGCCCGTCTAAATGAATTTCGTCTACCTTCCTGCTTCTTTATTACTGTTTCTAAGTGTGAGGGATATGCCGGGTTCTTGTCGCACATAGAGTAGCTAGGATGAAACAATTTACAATATCCACATTGAGGTGGCTTCTGGTAAGGTTTGTCTTTCTTATGGTACTCTTTCTGATTATAAGATCTACTGGGTACGTTCTTCACAAAAGCAGTGATCTCTGTATCATGTGTGGTGGTCTTAAATATGTCACGATTAGAAGAAAAATATGCCGACCCCCGTTTTTCTAGTTGCTCAATGGATTCTATATCTGATTGTTGGAGAAACTTCGCAAAAGGGGTAGGGACTGTTGATATCACCTTATCCATTACCATGAGATCTTGTAATTTATCAAAGTTTTTGCCCACTTTCGCTGCCTTAATCCATTTATTAAATGTACTTTGCACGTTAGAGATGTAATCTAGAAAGGTTTCAGTTGGCTTTGGTTTTATTTGGGAAAACTGAATTTGATACCCAGTGGCATCCAGAAGGAAATGCTGCATAATCCTATCGTGGATGTACTGATAATTATTCCTTAGTTCTGTAGGTATTGATTCTATAACCTTTAATGGCTCCCCACTGAGATTTCTCATGTAGATCATTGCCCAGTCATCCAAAGGTATTTTCTGAGTCTGAAGTTGAAACTCTATATTCTCAGTCCATGCTGAGATTGAATCGCCTACGCTATATGGTTTGATCAGGCCTTTATATTTACTAAACTTGTTTTGTTCTTCCTGGCTCTTTTGTTTACTAGAGGCTATTTGGATGTTTGAATCTATCTCCATTTCTTTCATCTTTAATTTAGTTTCTGACTCTACCTCTATCTGTTTCTGTTTGGTGGCATGATCTAAATCTAGCTGTTTTTGTTTGGTGGCTTCCTCTAAATCTAGCTGTTTTTGTTTGGTGGCATTAGCTAACTCTAGCTGTTTTTGTTTGTTGGCATGATCTAACTCTAGCTGTCTTTGTTTAGTGGCTTCTTCAACTTGTTTCATCTCTTTTTGATGTTGTCTCTCTAATGCTCTTTCGTCTCTCTCTAGAGCAGCTTTCTTTTCTGCTCGGGCTAGTTCTTCTTTGTATCTTTGATCCGCCCATTTCTCTAATTTCTCTCCAGTATGGCCCATTTCTTTGCCCGCCTGGATACAATCACTTAATGATGCCATTTTTGGCTTTATGTTACTTCACACTGATATCACTCTAGGTTTACACAATGGTTTGTAGTTATGTGTTAGTTGTTTATATTCTCACTGAAAATAGAGATGCATGGTTAACATAGTGAATATCAAAATATTTCGAAAATATACTCATCTAATTCGTCGGAAAATACGGCCCTTGGGATGTTCCACCGCTGTTTTCCGGACACACAAAAATGATCGACTTGACAACAGATCGGATGCTTCTGTTTAGTAGAGCATCAATACTTTAGAAACATACGTATGATATAAATACATGTTCATATTTCATGCGGTTGATGGATCATAAATGTGATCTAGATAATGATAAATGATGTTAATGAATGAATGTTATGATAGTATAAATGATCGTCATGATTCGTAAGATGATTCGTCATATGAAAGTCACTGTCGTCTTGTCTTCACTTTCCTATCTTGTTTGGTATAACTACGTTCTAAGGCTTCCGTTCAGTAGCTAATATCTTTTCTTTGTGCAAAAAGAACTTATTTTGCACAAATATCTAAATGAATGTGATGAATGGTGACATTAATGGCTGTATCACAGAAAATGAAATGTACACGATGGTTTGCTTGATAATTTAAATTCATATTTGTATACATTTTCATTACCACAAATTCATACACATTTCCTATTAATTTTCGTAGAATAACACAACTTACAAATTAATCTTTCTTCATTGTGGTTCAAGCTCCACAAATGGTAACATATTAATTATCACGTAGTAATGGTGTTAATCACTCACGTTAATTCACAAAACAAAATTATTTCTGACATTGTATGGTAAATAATTCACGTTAATTTTAGATATTTTTAACACAGAAATAATGCCCAATGTTGCTGTTGACGTTGGTTCAGGGACTTCTGACACCAAATGGGGTCCTGCCTGTCAGCGACTTGCTTGCGACAGGTATTTCAGGACTCCCCTACTTTTGCACCACACGAAATAATAACTCGTGTCGTTTGCAAAAGGTACAATTTATTTAGAGCTGATTACAAACAAGCTCTGCGAGCGGAATACTTCATTGACAATAAACATCATGGTACGTTACACAGATGCAATGAAGAGGTGATAATGATACTAATAATCACTGAATGGAATCTAAAGCCTAACAATCACTATTGTCTATAAACTTATAGTATTCATAAGGAACACGTCTGTTCTCTAGCTGTCTCAGTCCCCGTCTGTCCCACGCTTCTAGTTGCGTGTTCAAACACGGACGTTGGATCCTCCGTGCGCTGGCGAGTCTTGCGTGCGTGGTGTCCCAGCACGCTGCTCAGCTAACTCGAGTAACCTGTACTCCATGGTTACTCGTCGAGGCGGTTAGTTTCCTAGTGTTTTGGGAAACCCTCGCTCACTTGCACTCAATGCTCTCTTGGGTGACACAAGTGTGTCCCGTTGTGAAGCTATTTATAGCGCTGGTGTCTCTCCTGTCTGGTGTCCTTTAATAGTCTCTGTCTTAGCTCTATTACTTATATTCTTAGCTCTGTAAACTCCTATATAGATCTTTGACATACATGGATGTGTGGTGTACATGGATGTATGATGTACATGAATGTGTGATGTACATGGATGTGCGATGTACATGGGTGTATGATGTACATGGGTATGAGATGTACATGGATGTGTGATGTACATGGATGTGTGATGTACATGGGTGTGAGATGTACATGAATGTGAGATGTACATGGGTGTGAGATGTACATGGATGTG
>JACEFZ010004589.1:55000-243945 GCA_014155875.1 Cepaea nemoralis
TGTAGTGGCTCTTTTCATCCTTAATGAGTAGGAGGTTGCTCTGATGTCGGCGATTCTTCTTGGTGGAGTTGCGGTGCTCTGTAAGCCCATTGTCACACACAAGGAAATTGACTGCAGTTTGAGGTTTAGCGCTCAAATTTGTAGATGCTGGTGAGCTGTGTGGGAAAAAAACGATCCCTGCGTAGTTGAGCTGGCCCAGGTGGGCTGTATCGTTGTAGCATTTATCTATGTTCCGCTGGGTAGAGGGCCCAGAGAATAGCCCACTCGTCGTTGTTTTTCACATTCACAACTATTTGGGGCGGGATACACGCTGGCTGTGGGATATGAGAGAAGCCGTGGAATGGCTGGCATGGTGAGATGCGGAGATCTGGCTGCAAGCACATATCAAAGTTACAGCCCGGGAAGGTTAACCCGGTCAACAAATGCCTAGAAATCTTCCCCATTCGTATCCTTAAGCTGCATCAGCTTGCGTGGCTTTGGGAGTGGTGGATCACCCGACATGTCTGAATACATTCCAGCATCGGTACACAATATAATTCCCTGGCTCAGTCTCTAAGAGGGAGTTAAAATTGCTCTATTTTGGCCAAACGTCGAACCTCGCCTCTGTGCAGCTTCACGTGTTTTTGGTACTAAGTAAGGCGAATCGTGCAGTTATATCCAAAGTCTAGGCATAGTGATATGTAGTTGGTGACCCCCTCCCCACAAACACGACAAGGTTTTGTGCATGATCCCTTCCGCATTTGGGCTAGATGAATCTTGCAGTGTTCCCCAATGCACCGGTGGTCAAAGGCTCTGTAGAGCTTAGTTTAAGCCACTGGCGTGTTTTTACCCAGACGCATCTTGATTGGTATATCAGTTGGGGGACGTATTTATGATAGGTATCTCATACAGAACAAAATGGCTTGCGTTGGGTGGCTAGATCTCAAAGATCAAATTCTTATCGGTGTGATGAAACGCCTCTGCAGCATCAGGATGCACCTTTCTTTCCACAAGAAAAGAACAAAAGTCCACAAGAAAAGAAGAAAACATAAATAGGGAACGAAACGAGTGACCACTACCACCACAGCAGGGGTAAGGGAACGTACAGGTGTAACATTCCTGCTTGAGAAAATGCTGAAACCATGGGTTAACATCTAAAGTCCAGACTGAGCGGAGACAGTCAGCAGGAAAAACCGTGTGAATGTAGCAAGGATGGTCGGAATAAACCCCATGCTTGACACCTCTTTGCAACATGGAGAAAAAGTGACTTAAAATCCCTGACTGGGAGATATGGAGTTCAGCCGGACAGACGTGTGATCTTAAGACGGTAGTATGGGCCCTGACATATTTTTGCCAAATGGAGATAACGAAAGTCAGATGCCGGCAAAATAGGGAAAGCAAGGGTGTAGACAGAAGATTAAAGGTGTGATGTAACTTCATACATTCTCTGAGCAGCGGCGAAAGTGCATTTCAGTCGGTCAAAGTTGATTGACAGGTGAAACAAGTCCACAGAGAAAGTAGAGGAGGAGTTTAAACAAATACGGGACTTACTACGTCCAGGTAATCACCAAAGTAAAAGGCGAGCAGAGAAGATGCAAATCAGAGACAGTATTTAAAATATGGCAATGCTGACAATCCTCAGATGCCAACACATATAGCATACCAGGGAAGCCTAAATTATCTGGTGAGAGATTATCACCTCATTTTGTCCGGAGTCAGCAAGACGTCTTGTGGCAATAATTTCCTAGCTATAAACTCAGGTAATACCAATAGATTTTTTTTATCATTTACCTTCGATTCTAGGGGCTTGCTTTAGTTTTCAGTTTCTGTTTACTCTTCCAAACTTCAAGCTTGTGGATTTTCTTTGTACTTATTGTTCCAGTTCTAGCCTTTACTGTTTCACTGCGAAAATGTTTTCTTATTGTTGTATGTGATAATTTGGAGAAATCCAACATTATCCAAACCATGTGAGTGCTTGGCCTATTCATGTACACGACAGACATTTAGATTTGTCCTGCATGAGGCCGACACACAATGGAGACTGACTACTCAAGAGAAATTCCCGAGGGTGAACAGTCTATTGATAGTGTTCAAAATTACATTAATTATTTGACCATCACTTCGAATACGTACCAAGATTGGTGTGAAACCTCTTAGAGAGAGAGAGAGAAATGTTACCAGTTCACCTTGTCTGTTTGATGATGTCTGCATGAGGATAGACAGAGGACTTAGGACACGCATTCTTCAAGACAGGTGCCGGGAAGGCCTTTAATGTTCAACAGGAATGTGTGACTAAAGCCCTTCCGACAGACAGTGAGTGTGTGAGAGATAGAGAGAGTAAATGAGGTGAACTTAGATGAGAAACACTCATCTATATAGGGTTATGTGAATACATATATATGTTTAGGTGAATACATATATGGGTTCTGAATTATATATGTTAGGTGAATATATATATATATATATATATATATATATATATATATGCTCCAAATATATGTTCTGAGATGTGCAGATAGATATATACTACACATCCTCATTGTGTTTCATTTACAGCTCTCATAGGAGCCTAGTCAGCAATCCACTCACATGACGGAGAGGCTGATCCTTGTGTAATGACCCATTAGGAATCCTCTACAAGCTGAATGTGCAACACGTCTCACCGGTGTTTCTGATGCAAAGAATACCATGGACAGCCAGAAAGACCAATGAACAGGTCCTTAAAGAAACAAACGAAGATCGTAAACTGATTAAAGATATTAGATGCAGACAGCCAACATTTTTTAGGCATGTTATGAGAAGAAATGAATTGGTGAACTTGGTGGCAACTGGCAAGATCGAAGGGAACAGACTAATGGGAAGACAGAGAAGTAAATACCTGGATGGCCTGGTCACGTGGCATGGTTGAGACAGAAACACAGAGCTGATCCACGACTCAGGTGATCATGTGAGATGGCAAAACATGACCGCCCACGCTTACCGGCATGGCACATGATGGATGGATGGAAGAGTCTTCGTCAATGGATCCTTGAAAGTTCAGTAACTATTTTCTACATGGACATGTCATTTTATCATTATCTCCAGAGTTAGTATCACCATCATACTTGGGTGCACACTTCATTGCTCTTCAATATTCGTCCACTAGGGCCAACCCATTCACTGGCACCCACTAATGCTTTGTAAGTACATCCACTGGGATTCCTCAGATACCATTCTCAGACAACTATCACAGGTTCCCGACCTACCTTCCTGCCTCCCCCCCTCCCCCTTTCTTTCAATGTACCACTTCCACTCCAGTACCTGGGATGCTCACTGAACCGTTACACCCACCACCCCGTCATCATCCTACATCCCACTCCCTCGGTTGGGTATAAAAGAAGACAACAGGTGATATTCGGGGCTATACACAGCTCGGAATTCTGAGGTAAGTAGGAACAATTTTTTCCAATTTTTATTTTGTCTTCATTGCTTTCAGTCTCATCTTTTTATTCTTCTTGTCCTGTCATCATGTTATAATGTAGTCACAGGATATCTCCGTGACTATATGTTTTGTGAATGTGTTTGTTTGCTGATGAAGGCTAATCGCCGCAATGTCCTGTATGTGTCGTAATTCTGTTATGTAAAGCTGCACTACTTTGTGTCATTTTATATTGTTTACATTTTCACAGCTTTACCGCAGTTCCACCAAATTTTATTCATATTATCCTAGGTTTAGGGACATGAAGTATATTTAGTCATTCGCTATGTCTTGCGTTATATTTAAACAATGGTCAAAGGTAGCTTGGAGCATTTTGAAATAGGATTTTGTGAATTAGTTTAGCCTTATTAAAAAGTAGGCGTACAACGTTGGATAACCTAGTTTATTTGATAGTCTTATAGATAGTACAATGTTAGATAACCTAGTTTATCTGATAGTGTTATAGATAATACAATGTTGGATAACCTAGTTTATCTGACAGTGTTCTAGACAGCACAAAGTTGGATAACCTAGTTTATCTGATGGTGTTCTAGACAATACAAAGTTGGGTAACCTAGTTTATTTGATAGTGTTATAGACAATACAATGTTGGATAACCGAGTTTATCTTCTTCTTCTTCTTTTCGTTCATCCGGAGTGTTTTTTTCAGATGTGATTGCGGTGTGCGTTAGGCACCCTTGGGTTGAAAACCCTTAGGTCACACATCCGGCTTTCGCGTGCATTTTTGACCAGGTTAGCAATCCTGGGAGACTCTCACTTTTGTGGTACCGTCCACATCCCAGCTGGTCAAGTTCGAACAGTCGAGGACTTCGGTCATCCCTCAAGAGAAGGAAGGCACAGTCCATAGCATTTTCCGCCATCCTAGGTTGCTTCCATAGTTGCAGGGCCGACACTTAGCGCCCTGATACTGGGCTCACCGAGGGAATGGTCACGTCATGCTCATGGCTGCTTTAATTCCTCACTTCAATATATTGGGCTTTTCGTTCGCCACGGGCCATTCCCGCACAAACCAGACAGGTCTGCAGAAGGTATTCACTCAGCGAGTTTTCGCACATGTGCTTGTCGTTGCGCCCGTCAGAGCTGTTCCAGGCACGACAGACATTCGGAAAACTACCTAGTCAGAGCTGTTCCGAACAAGAGCGGCATTCGGAAACTAGGTAGTCAGAGCTGTTCCTAGCACGGGAGACATTCGGACGAGACATTTCACTCGGACGAAAATGCGTAGTGTCAATTTTTAGTTTGCCACCCGTAGGACGACACTTCCGACTTCCAGCGGGCATTTTTTAGTGAGGTTAGCCTTCCTCTGACCGAGTTTATCTGATAATATTTTAGACAGTACAATGTTGGATAACCTAGTTTATCTGACAGTGTTACAGATAGTAAAATGTTAGATAACCTAGTTTATCTGATAGTGTTCTAGACAGTACAATGTTAGATAACCGAGTTTATCTGATAGTGTTCTAGACAGTGCAATGTTAGATAACCTAGTTTATCTGATAGTGTTTTAGACAGTACAATGTTAGATAACCTAGTTTATCTGATAGTGTTACAGATAGTACAATGTTGGTAGTGTTTTAGACAGTACAATGTTAGATAACCTAGTTTATCTGATAGTGTTCTAGACAGTACAATGTTAGATAACCGAGTTTATCTGATAGTGTTCTAGACAGTACAATGTTAGATAACCGAGTTTATCTGATAGTGTTCTAGACAGTGCAATGTTAGATAACCTAGTTTATCTGATAGTGTTTTAGACAGTACAATGTTAGATAACCTAGTTTATCTGATAGTGTTACAGATAGTACAATGTTGGTAGTGTTTTAGACAGTACAATGTTAGATAACCAAGTTTATCTGATAGTCTTCTGTTATCTGTCTTCTACATGTGCTCAAACAGTTCAGTACAATGTTAGATAACCTAGTTTATCTGATAGTGTTACAGATAGTACAATGTTGGTAGTGTTTTAGACAGTACAATGTTAGATAACCTAGTTTATCTGATAGTCTTCTGTTATCTGTCTTCTACATGTGCTCAAACAGTTCAGTACAATGTTAGATAACCTAGTTTATCTGATAGTGTTACAGATAGTACAATGTTGGTAGTGTTTTAGACAGTACAATGTTAGATAACCTAGTTTATCTGATAGTCTTCTGTTATCTGTCTTCTACATGTGCTCAAACAGTTTCAGTACAATGTTAGATAACCTAGTTTATCTGATAGTGTTACAGATAGTACAATGTTGGTAGTGTTTTAGACAGTACAATGTTAGATAACCTAGTTTATCTGATAGTCTTCTGTTATCTGTCTTCTACATGTGCTCAAACAGTTCAGTACAATGTTAGATAACCTAGTTTATCTGATAGTGTTACAGATAGTACAATGTTGGTAGTGTTTTAGACAGTACAATGTTAGATAACCTAGTTTATCTGATAGTGTTCTAGACAGTACAATGTTAGATAACCTAGTTTATCTGATAGTGTTCTAGACAGTACAATGTTAGATAACCTAATTTATCTGATAGTGTTCTAGACAGTACAATGTTAGATAACCGAGTTTATCTGATAGTGTTTTAGACAGTACAATGTTGGATAACTTAGTTTATCTGATAGTGTTTTAGACAGTACAATGTTGGATAACCGAGTTTATCTGATAGTGTTTTAGACAGTGCAATGTTGGATAACTTAGTTTATCTGATAGTGTTCTAGACAGTACAATGTTGGATAACCGAGTTTATCTGATAGTGTTTTAGACAGTGCAATGTTGGATAACTTAGTTTATCTGATAGTGTTTTAGACAGTGCAATGTTGGATAACTTAGTTTATCTGATAGTGTTTTAGACAGTGCAATGTTGGATAACTTAGTTTATCTGATAGTGTTTTAGACAGTGCAATGTTGGATAACTTAGTTTATCTGATAGTGTTCTAGACAGTAATATGTTGGATAACTTAGTTTATCTGATAGTGTTTTAGACAGTGCAATGTTGGATAACTTAGTTTATCTGATAGTGTTCTAGACAGTAATATGTTGGATAACTTAGTTTATCTGATAGTGTTTTAGACAGTACAATGTTGGATAACTTAGTTTATCTGATAGTGTTTTAGACAGTGCAATGTTGGATAACTTAGTTTATCTGATAGTGTTTTAGACAGTGCAATGTTGGATAACTTAGTTTATCTGATAGTGTTTTAGACAGTGCAATGTTGGATAACTTAGTTTATCTGATAGTGTTCTAGACAGTACAATGTTAGATAACCGAGTTTATCTGATAGTGTTTTAGACAGTGCAATGTTGGATAACTTAGTTTATCTGATAGTGTTCTAGACAGTACAATGTTGGATAACCGAGTTTATCTGATAGTGTTTTAGACAGTGCAATGTTGGATAACTTAGTTTATCTGATAGTGTTCTAGACAGTACAATGTTGGTGTCAGAGCCTAACATGGTATAGCTATGCAGCAACATCGTTACGACACCCGGCGGACAAGAATTGTCGGCTGGCAAGATTGTTACCTGACACGCGACCAGCGGTCAGGCTGACGACAGACGCACGCAGGCCACGTGACACCACGCGAGGCAGTGGGCAGTTTGCGTGCTAGCCTCAGACCGAGCTGGGACTTCAGACTGGAAGGACATGTGTGATGAAAGCAAGGCGTTTGTGTGGATCTCTGTGGTTGAAAGCCGAACGACTGATATCTTGAGCGTCAGACCTATGAGCTGTATTGTGGTTGTGAGCGTCGTGAGTTATATATTGTAGATTGTTGTAATTATCGTTCTGTATTTAATGTGGCAATAAATCCATAGAACGTTATGTCGTTGTGTCTTACGTCGAATCACGTTATACTTGTACTGTCTCACCCGTGTTAGCTAACGAGCCAAATATAAGATCCTGACACGTGTGGACGTGGGTTGCTCGTCCTTGTTTAAGAACCTAATATATGTAGACGTGTGTTGCTCGTCTTTGTTATCTAAAACTATAATTCTTGAACTTGTAAAATTTGTCAAGGTTATAGCTATGTAAATGTGATCGGAAAAGTCTCAGTGTGATCCATTACTACATTGTTCAAATATGTTTAAAACCATTAGTAAATGTGCAGTACATATTGTTTGATCCTGTAAACGTGTAAAACATTTGTGATTTGTGAAACTTGTCACCGTTTGACCTTGTCGACATTGTGATTTTGTCGCCATTTTGACCTTGTCGCCATCTTGTAAACTTGATGTCTATGTCCTTACTGAATGTCATCTTGATGTAAGTGATGTGTCATCAATGTTATTGAGTGTTCAGATACAGATAGATTGTCTTTGTGCATTGAGTTTGTGGAACGCAAAGAGTTTTGGAAAGAGTGTAACTTCTGTTGAGAAAAACACTGTTGACGACAAATTTACGACATACAATTATACTCGACGCCATCCAAACCTAATCAACACTTAGTGACTTGCAGGCACACACCAACAAATAGACGCTAACTTATTTTTCTCCAAAAACAAAGCAGGTTTTTCCGTACCATCCATAACCTTGCCGTAGAGGTCATTAGTGGTTCCAAAGTAACGACCCTACAGTTTTCCTAGCCCATTTGTCCTACCATTCGTCACCGTATCCAAGGGCACTTGAGTATATTTTTCTTTACTTTAACTTTACGTATGCATTAGTGGGCACGCATCGTATAGTAAAATCAATTGTAAAGTGTTTTCTACTAACCATTTACAACATATTTTGTGTGGTTGATTTTCATTGACGTATTTTCTCCATCATGTCGTCATTATTTGATTTCATCGATATGGGTATTAAATTACATCTGACAGGTGATGAATTAACAAAATGGAGTGAGAACAAATACGCTGAATATCTCCTGGTACAAGAGAAAAATAATGAACGCGAAGAGAGAGCAGCGGAGAGAGCTCTAAAGCAAGCAGAGATTGAAACAGCATTAAAGCAAGCTGAGATAGATAGTGAACTTAAGAAAGCAGAAATAGCAGCTCAGACTAAGAGAGAAGAACTAGAATTACAGTTGAAAATGAAACAACTTGACACTGAGACTGCGATGAATAAAGAGTCAAAGAAATCTGAAAGACTGGAAAAAGAAAACCAGTATAAAAAGTATCAAGGTATCGTACGTAACTATACCTCGGGTGACTGCATAGCAGCCTTTACCCAAAATTTTGAGACTTTAATGGAACATTAACAAGTTCCACTTTCTGAATGGAATATTCTATATATGAGGAGTCTATCTGGGGAACCTCTTAAAGTCATTGAAACCATCCCCAAAGACCTCAGAAAAGAGTACCATTACATTAAATCTAAGATAATGGCACATTTCATGTTAGACGAGGCAGGTTACAGAGAACAGTTCAGTAATTTGAGTCCAAAATCAACTCAAACGTTCTCTGACTACCTCTGT
Organism: Cepaea nemoralis; assembly: GCA_014155875.1. NCBI lineage: Eukaryota > Metazoa > Mollusca > Gastropoda > Stylommatophora > Helicidae > Cepaea > Cepaea nemoralis. The sequence goes on from JACEFZ010004589.1 coordinate 63,855, forward strand.
TTAGTCCGAGATGTTTTCAGCAAATGGACTTCAGCAGCCAAAATTAACAAAAATTATGATAAATTAGAAGATCTCATCATTCGAGATAAAGTCATTTCTTCTATCCCATCATCTTTTTCTAAGTTCTTACAGGAGAATGAATGTACAAGTGTGGAAGAAATGGAAAGACGTGGGTCGGCCTATTACACGGCCAACAAACAGTGCTTTGCCACTGAAGCTACTGACAGTAACTGGGTAGCAGCGGCCAACTATGAGAAAAACTATAGTAGGCAAAAACCAAACAGGACTACCTCTGAGAAATTTAGACATTGCATTCACTGCAAATCTTCTCACCATTTGAACGAGATGTGCGATAAAAACCCAGGGTACCAAACATATTTGCAAAATATGGTAAACAGACAAGACAGAGAACGTAAATCGTTCAAAAGTTTACGTAAATGTTTTCTCTGCAAGGCTTACGGGCACCATCGCATTGATTGTAGAGGCAGGCATATGACCAACAAAGCCAATGCCGCCTTGTTCGATAGCTCAGCGTCCGAAGACGAAAATCCAGAAAAACATCCTGTAAATGCAGCACAGGCTTGTGATGTATTTAGTGCTAACAAATGCACTGTCTGTAATACCTTCTTTGAAAATGGTATCTTAACATGCGGGCACGCCATCCCTATTGCCAATGAGGAAGCTAACTTGGTAATAGACTCAAAAGGCAGATTAGACATCTATCACGGGTATGTTAATGGCAAGTTTGCTACAGTACTTCGCGACACCGGAAGTACACTTATTGGCCTGAAAACAACATTCATAACGCCTACAGACTATACAGGCAGACACATCACATGTAGAACATTTTCAGGCAATATTGAAAAATATCCATTAGCTTGGGCATACATTGAAACACCATTCCTCACCGGGAAAGTAAAGGTCGCGGCACTTACAAACCCAGTGTGCGATATAATCATAGGAAATTTACCTGAGGTGAATGACAAACCTCATAACCATGACATAACATCACTATGTATTGATGATAACACATCACCACCAAATGTCATCACTGAAAATGTCATATCACCTATTGAATGTATGTTACCTAATGCAGCACTAAGTTCTCATCACATCATTGACGATATCATTCCATCATCATCTGATGTCATTGAGTGTGTGAACGCAGTAACAAGAGCTACTGCTAGAGTGCAAGATGAAAGTAACCAAACTGAGGCTATACAAATGCTTAGCCCAGAATTACCACCTAGTGACTCTATGAAGGAAACATTCATAACAGCTCAAAAAGCTGATCCTTCACTGTCAAAGTACTTTGACCTGATAGGCAAAAAGGCAAGAGTAACCAAAAATGCGAAATGGCATTTTGCTTTACACAATGATATACTCACCAGGTATTACACCAGAGGTGACATTACAACAAAGCAAACTGTGTTGCCAATTACTTATCGCAAGCAAGCTTTACATCTTGCTCACGATATACCTTTTGCAGGTCATATGGCATATGTTAAAACCAGGTCAAGACTATTGACACAGTTTCATTGGCCAAAATTTTGCAATGACATAAAAACATATTGCAGAAGTTGTGACACATGCCAGAAACTAGTAAAAAAAGGTAAACACCCACAGGCAAAGTTACAAGTCACTGACTTAGCCAGTCGACCTTTTGAAAAATTATCAGTTGACATTGTGGGCCCTCTTAGTCATACAACAACTAGAGGGAATAAATATATTCTAACTTTTATTGATCAATGTAGTCGCTGGCCAGAAGCTATTCCGCTAAAGAACATTACTGCCAATGACATCATGGAAGTGTTCTTCCATATCTTCTCCCGAATTGGGTTTCCAGATACTATCCAGTCTGATAGAGGCACTCAGTTTATTGCCGCATCGACCCAAGCGTTCACCAAAATGTTAGGAGTGAAGCAAGTCTTCAATAGCCCCTATCATCCTCACTCGAGCGGGATTATAGAAAAGCTTAATGGGGATCTGAAGCACATGCTTGCAAAAGTAACTCAAGATCACCCCAATAACTGGGATGTATACTTACCAGCTGTTCTTTTTGCTTATCGCGAGGTACCACATTCTAGTACCGGTTTCTCTCCTTTTGAACTAATCTATGGTGCCAAACCACGAGGCCCATTAACAATTTATCACCAAATGTTAACTGATTCTACTCCAGTACTTAAATCCATATCATCATTCGTGTATGTAACATCATTGCGTGAAAGGATTATTAAATCATGTGAAATTGCTAAAAATGCACTAAAACTATCTGGTGCTACTTACAGACAGTACGCAGACAAAGGTAACAGGACTATAACATTGACACCTGGACAGGACGTTCTACTACTACTACCTAGTGACAGACAGCTACTGACTGATTCTTGGCAGGGACCTTTTAAAGTGACAAGACAAATCTCACCTGTGGACTACGAAATCCTAATAAAAGACAAACACAAAATATTTCACATAAATATGCTAAGACCATACCACAACAGAGACAACGAACAAGACGATACGACAGCTTGCACCGTGATAATAGATCACGAAGATGACGATTCTAGCGACGAGATTCCAACACCTACATTAGACAAGACAAACTGCTTGAATGAGATCAAGATCAATCCAAACTTAAGTCAAGCAGAGACAAACAGTTGCAAACAGTTGATACAACAATACAACACCATTTTTTCAGACAACCCAGGACAAACAGAATTAGTACAGCATCACATCACACTCACATCAAACACACCCATAAGATGCAGACCATACACCATACCATTACATTACAAGGAACAACTACATCAGGAAATCATCAACTTAGAAAAAAACAACATCATCAGACGATCCCTATCGGACTTCTCTTCACCCATGGTCATTGTACGTAAAAAGGACAACACAATACGACTTTGCATCGACTACAGAAAACTGAACAAAATAACTGTTTTAGATCTTGAACCAATGGCAAACACTGACGATCTTCTGACAGAACTGACTGACGCTAAGTTCTTTACGACGCTTGACATGTCTAAAGGTTACTGGCAGATAGCTGTACATGAAGACAGCAGACATCTAACAGCTTTCGCCACGCCTTGGGGACTGTACGAATGGTGCAAACTTCCATTTGGGCTAGTCAATGCCCCAGCCACATTCGTACGCATGACTCGACTCCTCCTATCTGACATTCCTAATATCATTTGCTATATCGACGACATCTGTGTCCATACAGAGACAATGACGGAACATATAAAGACACTAGAACAAACACTAGAACGTATCAGACAGCACGGACTGACAGTGAAGCCTTCAAAGGTGAGCATGGCTTACCAAGAGATATCATTTTTGGGGTACAGAATATCCAATGGCTTTGTCATGACAGACAACAAAATTGTCTCCAAAATTCTAAAACTGTCACTTCCAACGAATAAGAAACAAGTCCGCAGTTTGTTGGGACTGATCAACTATTACAGAAATTTTATTCCTGATTTTTCAGAACTGACCGAGGTTTTTTCTAACTTACTAACTAAGGATAAGCCTGAAAAAGTTGTACACGATGAATGCCTACGAAATGCATTTCATAAAGTTTTGGCATACTTTTCTGATAAGAACTCGAATAATCTCATCCTTAAATTGCCCAACATCCATTTACCTTTCAGATTGAGAACAGATGCTAGCTCCGTTGCGATTGGGGCAGTCCTGTTGCAGGAATACAACAACATCCTGCATCCCATTTGTTTCATATCAAGAAAACTAAGGCCTCGAGAGCGTGCATGGTCCATTCCGCAATTAGAGGCACTGGCCTTAGTAGAAAGTGTGACGAAGCTATCCAGATACCTTCTAGGACGTCACTTTATTATCGAAACTGACAACAGTCCATTACGGTATATAAATGCCGGAGTACCATCCAATAATATGATTGCTCGCTGGTCCTTGAAGCTTCAGAATTACAGTTTCGAAGTTCGTCACATTCCCGGCAGAATCAACACAATTGCCGATCTTTTGTCCCGTTGTCCGACCGACCCAGTAAGCAATGTCTGAGTGCACTGTGTACTATTACACTCAGACCAACACAGCCACCAATGAGTGAAATTTTGTTGCTATTCACCTACTGTGTAAGGTCTATAATTGAAATTGTGATACGGTTAGAAACCGACATGTATAATATTAATATACTTATTTTAATTAAGCCATGTAATGAGTGTAGTATAATTGTGTAGTGTGTGTTAGAAAGAGAACATTATTAATTGTAAATATACACCAAGAACAGTGTCACAGACGCTTAACCACTTACCAGAAGCGAACTTTACCATTTAACAGTGACAGCTGTGCGTGAATTTCTTCACCGTGATATTTTAACGACATGTGCAAATGTGGACTGAACAGTGACTTCTACACCACCTCTGCATCGAATTTAATCCAAAATGTTCGACATTTGAACATCAGAAATAAGAACAGTCGATCATTATCCAGAAGTTGTGAACACATCGGAAATAAGAACATTCCATCATAATCCGAAAGTTGTGATACTATAACATCAGACACGAACTTTAAGAACATTTTACTATCCGTTACGAAATAAAACCGGAACATTTGTGTTCAGACAGTGTAACATCAACTAAATTTTGCGTTTCGTGTGTATTTCCGGTGTAATTTAAAAAGTATAGCAAAATTAGCAGACGATATACAAATATTCAAAAACTTATGACGATTGTAAAATCCTTTTGAATCTATAAAATATAATACACCAATTGGGTACTTATTTATTTTGATAAGTGTAATCTTAGAATCATATCTTGATTAATGTATTCATATTACCGACTTTTTCTCGTTAATATGAAGAAACGTCAAGCAATGACGCTAAGAAATTAAATAATTATTGTAATTTATTGAATTTCTTGAATGTCAAAATTACTTCCCTTGCATTTATGAATTACACCAAGGGCCATAATTTGAAACATATTCATTAATGTGTATTGTATAAATAGACATTTTGTTGCTCAAACGGCTAACTACAGCGGGTAGGCGTCCACCAAGCATGACATAGAGCTGCCAACATTGCAAACCAACATAAAAGCTCCTGGCCAAATGAGGTCAGAGTTTGATTGTTTAATACGACTCAAACAAAGTCGTATTTCAGTCTGGCTAGATGGCTGTTGCAAAACAACCATATTATTACGTTTTTTTCAAATTGCTGCGAGGTAGATGCGTGAAGCTGGTACTACTGATCTGACTGGGTATTATTGCAATGAAGGTAACCAGGCATCAGGGGGATGAAACCTGATTTGTGTTAAAAGTTGTACTTCATTTGTCATTTCAATGCAACTTACATTTTTTGTATATATTTCTATGCCATATATGTATTTTCATGCATAACAAAGGGAAAGGGTAGTCTCTGACATGAAGTTAACACTACCCCAGTATATACATACATCATGAATGAAAGATGGCATCTTTCATTGAGGTACCCGGGGAGAATGTCAGAGCCTAACATGGTATAGCTATGCAGCAACATCGTTACGACACCCGGCGGACAAGAATTGTTGGCTGGCAAGATTGTTACCTGACACGCGACCAGCGGTCAGGCTGACGACAGACGCACGCAGGCCACGTGACACCACGCGAGGCAGTGGGCAGTTTGCGTGCTAGCCTCAGACCGAGCTGGGACTTCAGACTGGAAGGACATGTGTGATGAAAGCAAGGCGTTTGTGTGGATCTCTGTGGTTGAAAGCCGAACGACTGATATCTTGAGCGTCAGACCTATGAGCTGTATTGTGGTTGTGAGCGTCGTGAGTTATATATTGTAGATTGTTGTAATTATCGTTCTGTATTTAATGTGGCAATAAATCCATAGAACGTTATGTCGTTGTGTCTTACGTCGAATCACGTTATACTTGTACTGTCTCACCCGTGTTAGCTAACGAGCCAAATATAAGATCCTGACAGTTGGATAACTTAGTTTATCTGATAGTGTTCTAGACAGTACAATGTTAGATAACCGAGTTTATTTGATAGTGTTCCAGGTAGTACAATGTAAGATAACATAGTTTATCTGGACATGTGGCAATGACATTTGAGTTTGTGTGTCTTTACAGTTGGTAAGAGCTCTTTGTACGGCACGAAATACTGATGTTAATTTGCACACTATCATTCACACACAATATTCAATATAACAGAACTAATTGTGCAGGTATTATTGCATTTAATGATCAATAAAATCCCCGTACATAAAACAAAATAATATGTACACAATAATCAATAAAACAGTGCCGCCATACATACACAATCCACCCAATAGTGCCATGCGTCTAACAGTGTCTAATGTTCACAATAAACATACAACACTACCATATGTACACCAGTATCACACACACACAGTTACCAACCCAACAATGCCATACGTATGCCAGTCAGGATGCATTGTTGGTATTTTGGTTAGCATAGTTGGCCGCAGACAAGAATGCCAGGTGACCTTTGGGACATTTGTTGGCAAAGTGTCCCTTGTCCCCACACTGAAACAGAACCAGAGATCAATCAAGGTATTGTAGTCTGCATGTGCTTCTACATGTGCTCAAACAGTTCAGTCTTGTACAACATTGTCTTCTACATGTGCTCAAACAGTTCAGTCTTGTACAACATTATCTTCTAGATGTGCTCAAACAGTTCAGTCTTGTATTGTACAACATTGTCTTCTAGATGTGCTCTAACAGTTCAGTCTTGTATTGTACAACATTGTCTTCTAGATGTGCTCTAACAGTTCAGTCTTGTACAACATTGTCTTCTACATGTGCTCAAACAGTTCAGTCTTGTACAACATTGTCTTCTACATGTGCTCAAACAGTTCAGTCTTGTACAACATTATCTTCTAGATGTGCTCAAACAGTTCAGTCTTGTATTGTACAACATTGTCTTCTAGATGTGCTCTAACAGTTCAGTCTTGTATTGTACAACATTGTCTTCTAGATGTGCTCTAACAGTCTTGTATTGTACAACATTGTCTTCTAGATGTGCTCTAACAGTTCAGTCTTGTATTCTACAACATTGTCTTCTATATGTGCTCAAACAGTTCAGTCTTGTATTGTACAACATTATCTTCTACATGTGCTCTAACAGTTCAGTCTTGTATTGTACAACATTGTCTTCTAGATGTGCTCTAACAGTTCAGTCTTGTATTGTACACCATTGTCTTCTAGATGTGCTCTAACAGTTCAGTCTTGTATTGTACAACATTATCTTCTAGATGTGCTCTAACAGTTCAGTCTTGTATTGTACAACATTGTCTTCTACATGTGCTCAAACAGTTCCGTCTTGTACAACATTGTCTTCTACATGTGCTCAAACAGTTCAGTCTTGTATTGTACAACATTGTCTTCTACATGTGTTCTAACAGTTCAGCCTTGTACAACATTGTCTTCTAGATGTGCTCAAACAGTTCAGTCTTGTACAACATTGTCTTCTACATGTGCTCAAACAGTTCAGGCTTGTACAACATTGTCTTCTATATGTGCTCTAACAGTTCAGTCTTGTATTGTACAACATTGTCTTCTACATGTGCTCTAACAGTTCAGTCTTGTATTGTACAACATTGTCTTCTACATGTGCTCTAACAGTTCAGTCAGTCTTGTATTGTACAACATTGTCTTCTATATGTGCTCAAACAGTTCAGTCTTGTACAACATTGTCTTCTACATGTGCTCTAACAGTTCAGTCTTGTATTGTACAACATTGTCTTCTACATGTGCTCTAACAGTTCAGTCTTGTATTGTACAACATTGTCTTCTACATGTGCTCTAACAGTTCAGTCTTGTATTGTACAACATTGTCTTCTAGATGTGCTCAAACAGTTCAGTCTTGTACAACATTATCTTCTAGATGTGCTCAAACAGTTCAGTCTTGTATTGTACAACATTGTCTTCTACATGTGCTCTAACAGTTCAGTCTTGTACAACATTATCTTCTAGATGTGCTCAAACAGTTCAGTCTTGTATTGTACAACATTATCTTGTATGTGTGCTCAAACAGTTCAGTCTTGTATTGTACAACATTATCTTCTATATGTGCTCAAACAGTTCAGTCTTGTACAACATTGTCTTCTACATGTGCTCAAACAGTTCAGTCTTGTATTGTACAACATTGTCTTCTAGATGTGCTCTAACAGTTCAGTCTTGTACAACATTGTCTTCTACATGTGCTCAAACAGTTCAGTCTTGTACAACATTGTCTTCTATATGTGCTCTAACAGTTCAGTCTTGTACAACATTATCTTCTAGATCTGCTCAAACAGTTCAGTCTTGTATTGTACAACATTGTCTTCTATATGTGCTCTAACAGTTCAGTCTTGTATTGTACAACATTGTCTTCTATATGTGCTCTAACAGTTCAGTCTTGTATTGTACAACATTGTCTTCTATATGTGCTCTAACAGTTCAGTCTTGTATTGTACAACATTGTCTTCTATATGTGCTCAAACAGTTCAGTCTTGTACAACATTGTCTTCTACATGTGCTCTAACAGTTCAGTCTTGTATTGTACAACATTGTCTTCTACATGTGCTCTAACAGTTCAGTCTTGTATTGTACAACATTGTCTTCTAGATGTGCTCTAACAGTTCAGTCTTGTATTGTACAACATTGTCTTCTATATGTGCTCAAACAGTTCAGTCTTGTACAACATTGTCTTCTACATGTGCTCTAACAGTTCAGTCTTGTATTGTACAACATTGTCTTCTACATGTGCTCTAACAGTTCAGTCTTGTACAACATTGTCTTCTACATGTGCTCTAACAGTTCAGTCTTGTATTGTACAACATTGTCTTCTAGATGTGCTCAAACAGTTCAGTCTTGTATTGTACAATATTATCTTCTATGTGTGCTCAAACAGTTCAGTCTTGTATTGTACAACATTATCTTCTATATGTGCTCAAACAGTTCAGTCTTGTACAACATTGTCTTCTACATGTGCTCAAACAGTTCAGTCTTGTATTGTACAACATTATCTTCTACATGTGCTCAAACAGTTCAGTCTTGTACAACATTGTCTTCTACATGTGCTCTAACAGTTCAGTCTTGTACAACATTGTCTTCTACATGTGCTCAAACAGTTGAGTCTTGTACAACATTATCTTCTACATGTGCTCTAACAGTTCAGTCTTGTATTGTACAACATTGTCTTCTACATGTCTCTAACAGTTCAGTCTTGTATTGTACAACATTGTCTTCTACATGTGCTCAAACAGTCCAGTCTTGTATTGTACAACATTGTCTTCTACATGTGCTCAAACAGTTCAGTCTTGTATTGTACAACATTGTCTTCTACATGTGCTCTAACAGTTCAGTCAGTCTTGTATTGTACAACATTGTCTTCTAGATGTGCTCAAACAGTCCAGTCTTGTATTGTACAACATTGTCTTCTACATGTGCTCAAACAGTCCAGTCGTGTATTGTACAACATTGTCTTCTAGATGTGCTCAAACAGTTCAGTCTTGTATTGTACAACATTGTCTTCTACATGTGCTCAAACAGTTCAGTCTTGTATTGTACAACATTGTCTTCTACATGTGCTCTAACAGTTCAGTCAGTCTTGTATTGTACAACATTGTCTTCTAGATGTGCTCAAACAGTTCAGTCTTGTACAACATTGTCTTCTACATGTGCTCAAACAGTTCAGTCTTGTATTGTACAACATTGTCTTCTATATGTGCTCAAACAGTTCAGTCTTGTACAACACAAGGTGTTGAGCCAGTGTTGCCTGTCAGGCTGAGACAGATTTACTAGAAAATCACTTGTACACATGTGACACAGAATGCTGGACTAGAAGATCACCTTTACACATGTGACACAGAATGCTGGACTAGAAGATCACCTGTACACATGTGACACAGAATGCTGGACTAGAAGATTGCCTGTACACATGTGACACAGAATGCTGGACTAGAAGATCACCTGTACACATGTGACACAGAATGCTGGACTAGAAGATCACCTGTACACATGTGACACAGAATGCTGGACTAGAAGATCACCTGTACACATGTGACACAGAATGCTGGAGATCAGGAGAACACGCAAACATCATGTCTCAAATGTTAGTGATCATAATATCACTATGTGACACAGAATGCTGGACTAGAAGATCACCTGTACACATGTGCACCAGTACTCCAGTACACCAGCACACTCCAGTACACCAGCACATGTACACCAGTACGACAGTCCTTCGATCCAAAAATACTCAGAGATACATTCCAACTGGTGGAATTATTGGATACTATGGACGTAAATAACAAACACATGGCATCCATGGATATAGCCTCCCTATTCACTAATGTTCCATTAGAGGAGACAGTGAAAATAATAAGGGAACGCATTGAAGACATACAACTAAAATTAGGCATACCAACACCTATTCTGGAGAGGCTACTACTACTATGTACTGCCAACATCCAATTCAATTTTCTAACTAAGTCATACCGCCAAATTGACGGAGTGGCCATGGGGAGTCCTCTTGGTCCTATTCTAGCGGACATCTTCATGGCACATTTAGAAGAAAAGAGATCCTCAGACATCAACAACTTGGCCTTTTACCGCCGTTATGTGGACGATATACTAATTATCACCACAGACGAGCTACAAGCAACATCGTTCCAGGCCACAATGAACAAGACGCATAAAAACATCTCTCTATCTATGGAACACGAACACAACGAAGCGTTGCCGTTCCTAGATATTCTAATGAGACGTAGAGCAGACGGCACAATTCAAAGATCGGTGTATCGCAAAGGAACATGGACTGGCCAATACCTAAATTTTCAGAGCTTCACACCTGTCCAGTATAAACGGGGCTTAGTACAGACCCTGTTTGACAGTGCTAGAAAGATATGCACCCAGGACACACTGACAGAGGAATTTGAAACCCTGAAGAATGTCTTAAACCTGAATGGGTACTCCACAGGATTTATAAAGCGCCACTGCCAACAGCCCAAACCAAAACCAGACATAACTACAGTCCCTAAGCTCAAGGTATTCATCCAGCTAACCTTTCGAGGGGATGACATAATTCAACGTCTACAAGACCGACTTACTACAGCAGTAGGCCGAACATTCTGTGCTGCAACTCCAGTCATTAGATATAAAACCGTACCGATTCCTACACCAGCAGTCAAAGAGCCTGTTCCTCTGTACGCCACAAACAATTGTATTTACCAATTCACATGTAGATGCCAGGCCTTCTACATTGGTAGAACAGAGAGACAGCTTAACAAACGAGTGTCAGAACACATACCTCAATGGGTCAACAAGATACAACACACAGGAAATGCTAGCCTCGTGGGGCCGACACACCAGAAGCTCCCGGCGTCTTCAATTGGTAGGCACATTGTCGAAAATGGCCATATGGTGGACAGAGATATTGCCTTTCGCGTGTTGTTTAACACACAAAATACTCGCTTGTTAAAATGTGCAGAAGCAATTATGATCTATCAACGCAAGCCAGAATTGTGCGAACAGAAAGACATGTTAGTCAGCTTAAAATTACCGTGGTAGACAATCGACATTACTGTGCGAAATTGTGTATATTTCAACTTGGAGGATGTATCTAGTTAATTCACGTAAGTTGTGTGATTTCTGCAGTACGTACCTGACGAGTTGCAGCGAAATATGCCAGGCAATAAATCGTGCAATATATTGTTTGTGTCTTCGTTATTCAAGATCATAATATCATTGCATAATGTGTTGGCCATACACACATCTCTTAAGTGTTGTTAAATAAGAAAGAAAGAAAGTAAGAAAGAAAGAAAGAAAGAAAGAAAGAAAGAAAGAAAGAAAGAAAGAAAGAAAGAACATCAAACAACATTTCCCTGACCTTGTAGCAAGTGACCTGGTCCAGTGGTCGGCGCTCTCGCTGTCCATGATGTTGGTGTCCTGGTGGCTGTGGTTGGGAGTACTGTGTGTGAGAGACTGTCTGGTTTGTGGAGTCATCTCCTGAACTCTGCAAGAGTGCATCAGTGTCAACATGAGACTTTCACAAACAACTCAGTCTCAACACTCAACACTGCAGTCTCAACATTCAACATTGCAGTCTCAACACTCAACATGAGACTTCCAGCACACAGTGTCAACATGAGACTTCCAGCACACAGTGTTACAATTTCACAAACAGCTCAGTTTCAGCACTCAACATTGCAGCCTCAACATTCAACATTGCAGTCTCAACACTCAACATGAGACTTCCAGCACACAGTGTCAACATGAGACTTCCAGCACACAGTGTTACACTTTCACAAACAGCTCAGTTTCAGCACTCAACATTCAACATTGCAGTCTCAACAAAATTATTGTTTGAACAAACTAAGTGGCATTTTCAAAACACAAGAATACAGTGTCAACAAACAACAGTAGAGTTTACACACACAAGATTTCAATTTTAACAATGTCAGAGTTTACACACACAATGTTATAGTTTCAACAACATTCAAGTTTACACACACAATGTTACAGTTTCAATAACATTTGAGTTTACACACACAATGTTACAGCTTCAATAGCATTATTCTGGCACAAACCTTAAGCCTTGTCTACTTCAGACTGGAAGCACTTAGTGCTTCCAATCTGACATGGACAAGGCTTGAGGTTTGTGCCAGAATACCATCAGCATTGCCAGTAGTGGTTTGTGCTCAAACTTTAAACCTCAAATCAAATCCCGAAACAGCCAAATAAATAAATAACATTGATAGTTTATGAACGTCACTATGGCAATCAGAGGTATTGTTTATTTGTCATTTACAGGGAGGGTAGCTACCTTCCTGGGTAAAAATTAGTGGATGGCTATTGGAGAGTTGGTAGCTGATTGTTAGTGGATGGCTATTGGAGAGTTGGTAGCTGATTGTACTTCGTTAGTTTTCATTTGATTGTACATTATACCTTTTAATAGTCGGTTAATCTTTACATCAGTAGGTGAACACCAGATCAGACAGAATCAACCTTTATCTTCTCCTCTTAACTCTTTATTCTCCCTCACTCCCCTCCTTCTCCCTATTCCTCTCTTCTCTTTCTACTCCCTTTTGTCACATTATCACAACATTTGCATCGTCCAGCAGGATCTTCCAATGTAGACTTTGTGTTTTTCTGGTGTCAAGTTACAGCATAAGATGGGTTCGCATACAAAGGGTTGTCGCATGCAGTTTCGGAGTCTATCGTTGTCAGTTCGGTAGTTGTGTCTCAGAGCATGCTTGCTTGATTAGGTCTATTTGTAGTTGGTCAGTAAATCGTCAGAGCTGTCAGTAGAAGTTCCTAATAAGTCTGTTCGGTTAGGGATCCTTGTGTAAGGTACATCAGACAAACCCACTTCGCCACAAAGTAGCCAGGAAGAGCTGGTCCAGCGAGTCCTGATCTAGGAAGTCCTGTCCCAGAGTTGCCCAGTGTGTGGGACACATGATCTACAAAGAAAAACATGGCTACCAGAAGCACACCTTCTGTGTGAGCAGAAAACAATGAAGAGGTGACTGCCCAGGTGTTGGGTAACATCAATTCTCACCCAGTCACATCACCAACTGACCTTGTAAAGCATTGATTCTCACCCAGTCACATCACCAACTGACCTTGTAAAGCATTGATTCTCACCCAGTCACATCACCAACTGACCTTGTAAAGCATTGATTCTCACCCAGTCACATCACCAACTGACCTTGTAAAGCATTGATTCTCACCCAGTCACATCACCAACTGACCTTGTAAAGCATTGATTCTCACCCAGTCACATCACCAACTGACCTTGTAAAGCATTGATTCTCACCCAGTCACATCACCAACTGACCTTGTAAAGCATTGATTCTCACCCAGTCACATCACCAACTGACCTTGTAAAGCATTGATTCTCACCCAGTCACATCACCAACTGACCTTGTAAAGCATTGATTCTCACCCAGTCACATCACCAACTGACCTTGTAAAGCATTGATTCTCACCCAGTCACATCACCAACTGACCTTGTAAAGCATTGATTCTCACCCAGTCACATCACCAACTGACCTTGTAAAGCATTGATTCTCACCCAGTCACATCACCAACTGACCTTGTAAAGCATTGATTCTCACCCAGTCACATCACCAACTGACCTTGTAAAGCATTGATTCTCACCCAGTCACATCACCAACTGACCTTGTAAAGCATTGATTCTCACCCAGTCACATCACCAACTGACCTTGTAAAGCATTGATTCTCACCCAGTCACATCACCAACTGACCTTGTAAAGCATTGATTCTCACCCAGTCACATCACCAACTGACCTTGTAAAGCATTGATTCTCACCCAGTCACATCACCAACTGACCTTGTAAAGCATTGATTCTCACCCAGTCACATCACCATCTGACCTTATAAAGTATGTTATGGTGCCCACTGCCATGAGTCAATAAGTATAGAAAGAAGAGAAGAAGTAGTCTGGACTACTAAAAACATCAGAACTTTTGGCGACCACCATGATCTTAATGTCAGTGAATATGTATGAGAGATTCGCTCAGCATGGTGGGCTGGAATTATGGGACAGCCAACATAACTGACCTGATCATCGATACTGTATAGCAACATGTTTGCAGAGAACTAAAACTACACCATCAGAGGAGAATCTTGAGAAAATGCTAGAGGTTCTAGACATTATATATGGGGACAAAAGAAGTCTGCAAGAGCTGACGGCATCATTCTTTTCTATCCGACAAGGTAGTCGAGAATCAATAATCAACTTTTCCCATAAACTGCACCAAGGTTTTGAGGAAGTGGTCCATGCCCAAGAGAGGCAGGTCATCTCGACTCTCCATGAAGTAATGTTGCGAGACCAGTTCGTGGCCCAATTGAGAGACGACTTGCCTCGTCAAATGATAAAAGAGAGGCTCATTAATGAACCTTTAATGACATTTATGGCTGCCAGAGAATGTGCTGTTAAGTGGGCAGGTTCTAAGGCCTTCCCACATGCAGAAGTCTACAATGTCTGAGCTAGGGATGAAACTCCAACCAAAGACAATGGAGTAATGAACGAAACAACAATGTGAGGCAGAGGCTAATTCCTGAAGAAAATGACAGTAAAGTGTCAGGTGAGCCAGCGAGTGAGGTAGAAGCGTTTAGATGGGAGATGGCACAAATAAAGGTGCAATTGTCGCATCTTACAAACAATCAGAGACAGCCTCAGAGACAGCCCAATGCGATTCGCTGTAGAAAATGTGACTGGGAGGAACATGTTGAAAGAAGACCCCCGTACATCTAGGATTCAGGCCTCCGTGGGGGAGTGTAATGACTCATCAACAAAAATAATGGGCCGGCGCCAAGAACGTGACATTAAGATTTCCGGCAAGACTGTGAGGTGCATCTTAGATACGGGATCGCAAGTGTCTGCCATCATAGAAAATTGCTTCAACAGACACTTCAAGGATTGTAAATTAGATATGAACAGTTATGTTAAATTAACAGCTGCCAACGGTGCTTGAATACCTTATTTAGGTGACTTCAGCGCTAATGTGCAAACAGGGAACAATTGTGTAAATACATGCGATATTTTCATTTTTTTTAAATGTAGAAGGTGCCAACAAGAAGACATCCTGCATCATAGGAAGAAATGTGCTTGCCAAGTTGCCGGATGTCAGTAATTATATACATCATAGGAAGAAATGTGCTTGCCAAGTTGCCGGATGTCAGTAATTATATACATCATAGGAAGAAATGTGCTTGCCAAGTTGCCGGATGTCAGTAATTATATACATCATAGGAAGAAATGTGCTGGCCAAGTTGCCGGATGTCAGTAATTATATACATCATAGGAAGAAATGTGCTGGCCAAGTTGCCGGATGTCAGTAATTATATACATCATAGGAAGAAATGTGCTTGCCAAGTTGCCGGATGTCAGTAATTATATACATCATAGGAAGAAATGTGCTTGCCAAGTTGCCGGATGTCAGTAATTATATACATCATAGGAAGAAATGTGCTTGCCAAGTTGCCGGATGTCAGTAATTATATACATCATAGGAAGAAATGTGCTTGCCAAGTTGCCGGATGTCAGTAATTATATACATCATAGGAAGAAATGTGCTGGCCAAGTTGCCGGATGTCAGTAATTATATACATCATAGGAAGAAATGTGCTTGCCAAGTTGCCGGATGTCAGTAATTATATACATCATAGGAAGAAATGTGCTTGCCAAGTTGCCGGATGTCAGTAATTATATACATCATAGGAAGAAATGTGCTTGCCAAGTTGCCAGATGTCAGTAATTATATACAATTCCACAGGCCAGCAGACAGCTCAGTGGAAGTTGAGCTCGATCGTAAGAAGGTGTGGGTGACAGGAGAAGGAAAGGCACATGTACTTGCCTATTCGCTGGCAGTTTTGCTAGTAAAATGTTGTGCAGGTGTGACAGACAGAACGGTGGTGTTCAAACCAATGAGAGACCTTGATCACAAGGGTTTAATTCTGCCTCACTGAGTTACCAGATTGGAGAGAGGTGTGTGCCAAATTCAGATGGTCAACATGAGTGATGAGGACCTATTCTTGTTGAGAGGCACTCAAGTTGGGGACATCTCTGATGCTACAGTAACCAAGACATTTTAGAGAAGTGGGAGAACAATAGAAATATCTGCTGGTCCTGACAGTGGGGAACAGAGACTAAATAAGTCCCCCATTGACTTAAGTGAGTTTGAGGGCAGTGATGGCGAAAGAGAACTAGAGGAACTCTTAACAAAGTATGACAACCTCTTCACCAAGGATGACAATGACATTAGGTTTACTGACAGAGTAACCATGACATACTGTTAATGGACAAAGTTCCTATAAAATAACCCTATAGGATAATTCCTCCTGCATTCTATCAAGAAGTTAAGGACCATCTACATGGGTTGCTAGAAAAACAAATAATAAAGGAAAGTTGTAGTCCATGGAACATGTTTTGGTCTCGTTATAAGAAATAAATTGGAGATCTTGGTGAAAACTGGCAAGATTGAGAGGAAAAGAGCAAGAGGAAGGCAGAGAAGTAAATACCTGGATCGCTTGACTGTGTGGCATGGTCGAGACAGGAACACTGAGTTGATCCACGACTGGTGATCGAGTAAGATGGCGAAAAATGACCACCCATGCTTACTAGCATGGCACATGATGATGATGGTAGTCCATGGGCTTCCCCCATTGTATTAGTCAGGAAGAAAGATGGGAAATTGAGACTGTGCCTAGACTACAGGACCCTGAATATAAAGATTAAGATGGATGCCTATCCACTTTCCAGGGTAGATGACCATTTAGATGCATTAGGGGGCACAAGACTTTTCTCATAACTTGATTTGTCTAGGTGGCTATTATCAAGTAACAATGAGGCCAGAAGACCAGAAAAAGACAGTTTTCACTACACCCTTTGGACTCTATGAATATACATGTATGCCAATGGGTCTAGTTAATTCAGCCAGTACGTTCCAGCATCTCATGCAATCTTCGATGCACGATATGTTTAAATTACTGTTAGTTTATATAGATAACATCCTCATGTACTCTGGAGATTTTAGGGAACATTTGGCAAAACTGGAAGCCATATTCGATGGGATACGAATGTTGGGTTTGAAGCTGAACCCAGCCAAATGAAATTTCTGCAAGAAAAAGGTGAAGTTTCTAGGCCATACTGTGTCAGCCGAAGGCATAGGAGCAGTTGAAGATAAAGTGCTAGCAATCCAAAAAGCTCCCATAACTAGGACAAACTAAATTACCTAGCCAGCTACTATTGCCATTTTTTACCCAAGTTTGCTACCATAGCAAGACCACTCCATGAACTGGTAGCCCTACTTAACCAATAACATACAGACCAGGCTAAGAAGAAGAAGAACCCCATCGGACAGCTTTGGTCCACAGAATGCGACAAGGCCTTTAATAAACTTAAGGAAGCCCTGACCTCAATGCCACTGTTAGGCTTCCCCAATTTCAAATTCCTCTTTATCATGGAATGTGATGTTGCATCCAATGAAAATTCTTTAGAAGGTGATGCTGTCATTTACATGGATGGGTCGGTCGTTCGACGAGTGAGAAGTTCATGGACCTTTATGGCTCAGGCCAGAGGGAGAATTGTGAAGGAAGAGTCTGGTACTTTTGCTCTGACCACAAGTAGCCTGACTATGGAAGTCATGGCAGTAAGTAAAGCAATAACATGGCTCGAGATACAGACATTCACTCAGGCATGTGTCCTTAGTGACTCAATGAGTATGCTCAGGAAGATAGAGATGGGGTGGGTCCGAAGAGAGTGGTTGCTGTCTCTGGAGCAGTCTTAGCTGGCAAAGATTAGTTTCATTTTCGTGCCAGGGCATGCAAGTGTACAAGGAAATAAGCAGGCTAACAGGCTTGCAGGTAAAGCTACTGTGGAAGGCGGATGAGCCATGGACCAGGCAGACATTCTGAATGCTCTACGAGAAGTAAGTCATTTATGAGAACCAAGTGATAACTGTGAATCTACAATCATGGTCAGGCTGTGAGAACAGCAAGTTAAAAGAGGTGTGGCCAAACAAGAACACTACGCAGGAAGCCAAAAAAGATTAATAAACCAAAACAGAACTGGTGTCGTGAGCCGCTACACGTGGTGGGATTTGCTGAGGGGATCCGAGCACTTATGAACTGAATGGTTTGATCTGCAATGAGGATGATCTGTCGACTAACTAAGTAATAGTCGGTTAATCCTTAGGTGAACTCCAGATCAGACTTTTTCTGTCACTTGAATAGAGAAGTGTTTGGCAATTCGTGGCGGTTGATAGGGTTGGGCTTAGAAGACCAACATATGTTCATGTTACTCTTTATTCAGTTATTTCATGTGTATGCTAATGTTGTCACACAAAGTATTTTTATCCAATGCACTTATGATTATTGCTTAGGAGAAAATAAAACTCAAATTAGAGTTGTCTTTCACTTGATTTGTTAAATTAAGGTTCTGTAGATTAGTTTGTGGTTCTTGTAGGGCATTACATCATTAGTAATCATCTCTACACCGTGAAGAATCAACCTTATCTTCCCCTCTTTCCTCTTCATTATTCCTCACTCCCCTCCTTCTCCCTATTCCTCTCTTCTCTTTCTACTCCCTTTAGTCACATTATCATACACACATGCATGCATACACAAGCGCGCGCACGCATGCACGCACACATACACACACAAATGATAGACACACACACAGGCACATCCACCATACCTGGACCATGTTAGACTGCCTGGCGGCGTGGCACTGAATGGCCTTGTGGCCTGGCTGCATACACAAGTGACAGACAATGTTCTGCTTCTTCTGTGCAAACACTGGATCTGGGTCAGGAATCTTGAAGGATGGACTGAAAACAGTGGAACAGTTTCACTCTTCCTTCATAACAGTTCATCCACAACACAATAGTCCAACTACACATCACTTGATCATAATGATTCATCCTCAACATAACAGTCTTCCTACACATCACTTGATCATAACCAGGGAAGGTTAACCCGGTCAACAAATGCCCGCAGAAGTCGGATGTGTCGGCCTAACAGCACAAGAATGCAGCTCTGCTGTAAACAGGCACAACGCAATCACGTCCGGAAAAAAACTCTGGATGAACACAGAAGAAGAAGACTTGATCATAATGGTTCATCCTCAACACAATAGACTTCATACACATCTTCAAGTATACAATAGTCTTCATACACATCTTCAAGTATACAATAGTCTTCATACACATCTTCAAGTATACAATAGTCTTCATACACATCTTCAAGTATACAATAGTCTTCATACACATCTTCAAGTATACAATAGTCTTCATACACATCTTCAAGTATACAATAGTCTTCATACACATCTTCAAGTATACAATAGACTTCATACACATCTTCAAGTATACAATAGTCTTCATACACATCTTCAAGTATACAATAGTCTTCATACACATCTTCAAGTATACAATAGACTTCCTACACATCTTCAAGTATACAATAGTCTTCATACACATCTTCAAGTATACAATAGACTTCCTACACATCTTCAAGTATACAATAGTCTTCATACACATCTTCAAGTATACAATAGTCTTCATACACATCTTCAAGTATACAATAGACTTCCTACACATCTTCAAGTATACAATAGTCTTCATACACATCTTCAAGTATACAATAGTCTTCATACACATCTTCAAGTATACAATAGTCTTCATACACATCTTCAAGTATACAATAGACTTCCTACACATCATTTGATCATAATGGTTCATCCTCAACACAATAGTCTTCATACACATCTTCAAGTATACAATAGTCTTCATACACATCTTCAAGTATACAATAGTCTTCATACACATCTTCAAGTATACAATAGTCTTCATACACATCTTCAAGTATACAATAGACTTCCTACACATCATTTGATCATAATGGTTCATCCTCAACACAATAGTCTTCATACACATCTTCAAGTATACAATAGTCTTCATACACATCTTCAAGTATACAATAGTCTTCATACACATCTTCAAGTATACAATAGACTTCCTACACATCTTCAAGTATACAATAGTCTTCATACACATCTTCAAGTATACAATAGACTTCCTACACATCATTTGATCATAATGGTTCATCCTCAACACAATAGTCTTCATACACATCTTCAAGTATACAATAGTCTTCATACACATCTTCAAGTATACAATAGTCTTCATACACATCTTCAAGTATACAATAGTCTTCATACACATCATTTGATCATAATGGTTCATCCTCAACACAATAGTCTTCATACACATCTTCAAGTATACAATAGTCTTCATACACATCTTCAAGTATACAATAGACTTCATACACATCATTTGATCATAATGGTTCATCCTCAACACAATAGTCTTCATACACATCTTCAAGTATACAATAGTCTTCATACACATCATTTGATCATAATGGTTCATCCTCAACACAATAGTCTTCATACACATCTTCAAGTATACAATAGACTTCCTACACATCTTCAAGTATACAATAGTCTTCATACACATCTTCAAGTATACAATAGTCTTCATACACATCTTCAAGTATACAATAGTCTTCATTGTAGCGAAACGCCAGTGGTCCATGTCCTTATGTATTCTGTTATTCTTGGTAAACAGGGGGAACCGGCTTTCGGAAGCTCTCAGTTCTTTATTCGCTCAAATATCCATGAAAGATAGTTCTTTGGGTTATCTTCATGCCACAAATCTTACATGGAGCGAGTATATATTTGTCTTTCTTTTCGGGTAGTCCCGAAGGCGCGCCTTGCGTCAAATGTGTACTGGTGCGGCTACTGGTCAATTGATGGCCGGGCAAACAAGTACCGTTTGCAAGTTGCAACTTGTCAAAGTTAATTAAAGATAACGACAGAAGTGCAGCAGACTACTGAGACAATTAAAAGGTCTCCTACTGGTGGTGGAGAAAGGTAACCGTAGGCTGTAATAAAGTTGGTACTTATAAATCTCTATTGCTGTAACGACGGAGAGGATATGGCAAAACAGCAGTCTTGCAATGTTGGTAGGGGGTGACCGTTAGCCGATTTGGCTGCGCGTCTTGTTCTTGGCATAGCCGGGGAAGTGAAACGGAACAATATATCTCCCCAGAGGATTTCATTTGTTCTTGGCGTCAGATGAGCTGTTGCTATCTTTCTGTCTACGGCTTGAATTGGGCATCTGGTCATCTTTCTGTGGAATATCATCATTGGATAGCTATACCAATCTATGATCTATCTTCTTGAGCCAGAAGAGGCTATACACAGGACTATCTCTTTCGTCTGTTACTTGATAGGATGATGTCGGGAAGATAATGGACTTCTCTATCTCATTGAGAGAACCTGCATTCCTCTAAATCTATGTGTTCTGTGAGGCACTACCGGTACCTTGCGGCGACAGCTCAGACAAGAGCAGCGGCCGGGAGGGGTAGTATCTTCTTTCCTAGTCTTGCGGGGAATGGGGAACTACACTGCGTGCCATACAACCCCAATACTATACTATTAGTTAAGGGGGAGAAACACAAAGCTTACTCGGCGCACCACACCACAAGATCTTGCGGGTGAGAAAGGCATGATTTGCAAGTGAGAGGGAAGCATGGAAATGATTGTGCCAAATCATAATAAAGGCTTGGTATGAATGTGGAGAGTGTGTCGTGTGGGCAAAAAGACAACAGGACTTCGTCCAGCTGGAGGTCTCCTCAAGCCCGGACGTGGTCAATCCAGGGGCCACCTGACAGGTCAGGCCCAGTCATTCAGGTATTAATTATAGTGTATTTGTGTGATACATGAGTCAGCCCAGTCGCTCAGGTTTTGTTTGTCATCTCCAGGGTCCTCTTATATGAGAAGTGAATATGTCTTCTAACGGACATTATCACCAGTGCTTCTAGGCTAACGCCAATATGTCCGACGAGGCCAACTCAGGGTTTGGTGTGTTTAACTCCGAAACGGAGACAAGGTGCAGGTCTTGAGGCAAGGACATTTTGCATGACTGGTGCATTGCAAGTTTTTTTCAACAACATACGCCTGAGAGCAGTTGTTGTCTGGAGGGAGCCTAAGAGTGATTTTCTTGCATACTCATTTTACACCAGACATTAAAAGGCACCCATCCATTATCCCTCCACGAACACCTCACCGTATCTGCAACCGTAAAGCTTTTCATAGGTCAGGGAAGACCTGGTGCCGAATTAATTCATGTGGCAATGAACAGAAGTCCTCAACACACCAGTCGCTTGGATTCTACAAAAGCCGGTTGAAGCTACAACCCGTTGCTGGAGAAGGAAGGAGATTCAGACATCTTTGGTGAGAAGTGTATGGACAGATCAGACAGTATCTGAAGCTGGATCTGTGACTGTGGCGACTTGAGGCTCTGTGTCAAAACTTTACCAGTGTAGTGTCTGTGTAGATCTATCTGTTTATCTGCCTTTATGTGTTCCTGTGCTGTTCTTGATTAGGTTAATAAAAGTACTTCCAAGTTGTTCTGACGACTGCCATGTTATTTATGTGTCAGCCAGAAGAACACTGCAGGAAATAGGTCCCTAGGTCGAAAGGAAGCGTGACAGTGAGTCCAGGGAAAACGGAGGAGGGTTGGCAGGTAAAGACCTATTCCAGCCAGGGCTATAGAAGATTAATTAAACATTGTGACCGGGCTATTTGGGACCCTCCACGTAGCTTGTTACAATTTCTGGGGGCACGTCGCGGGATATTTGAAATCCTGGTGGAGTTCTGGCTGATTTAGTGATAGGGGACAGATATCCTTGTTTTCTATCAATAGGTTCTGCCTACCGTGCCTGGCTATTGTCTGTACTCTTCCTGACACAGACTGACCGACATACGACGTGTTGTGGTCGTGTAATGTAACTTGTTGGGTAATTGTGAGAAAAATTTTATTGGACAATTACCTCGTCCCTTGCCCTCTGAGTTTAAGATGGCATCAGCTGGGTTTAAGGTCGCTGACGTACAGGCTACAGGGCGTGAAATGGGTATGATGGAGCGGAGTTACAGAAATATGTGCAGGAGGTGGAAAGAGACTACAGACAGGCTGTGCGCGAAGCCAAGAGGATTGAGGCGGAGGCTGAGGTTAGGAAGATGGAGGCCGAGCAGGCAGTCAGAGACCATGAGTTCCGTATGAGAGAGCTGGAGCTGAAAGCTCAAACTGCCAAGGAAAGAGACGGTGCAGTGGGAGACACAGTTCTCCCTGACTCAACAACTTCTGGTGGCGGTCCATACCAGGCAATGAAGTTCCCATTGCTCCCGTTCGATGAACACAAAGATAAGATCGACCAGTATCTTCACAGATTTCGGTCGATGGCTTTGGCTATGGGATTGGAACGAGGGAAATGGAACTTGAAACTCTCACAGGGCCTGAGGGGGGACCGCGTACGAGGTCTATTCTAGGTTGCCACCTGGTATGGAGAATGACTATGAAGCTCTGGAGAAAGCACTATTGAAAAGGTTCCAGATGACAGCTCATACTTATCGACAACAGTTCAGAAAGTCGAAGAGAGAGCCAGGAGAGATGTTCGCAGCCTACAGTGTCAGACTGAAGTCTTACCTTTGAAGTGGATGTCATTAGCTGGATTTGCTAACGACTATGAAAGTTTGGAAGAATTGGTGGTCGTGGACCAAATGAAGAGAATGATGCCTAAGCCATTGCAAACCTTCTTGCTTGAAAATGGGGCAGAAAGGTTAGACTTAGTCAACACGTTGGCGGAAAGGTATGTGCTAGCTCATGGGGATAATGGGGAATTGTCACAACCCAATCCCCGACCACCAGACACATGGTCTGGAAAGAAGAAGAACCCTAAAACAGCTCACACTAAGAAGGAGGATCCTTTCGATAAAGTTCCTATTAAGAAACCCTCTGGTAAGAGTCCACCTGGATCTCCTAAAAGAAAGTGGAGTGAAAAGTGGTGCGCCTATTGCAAATCTCCCACACACAATACGGTTGATTGCCGGCGTAAACAGAAAGACTCTCACTATGCTGCTTGTCTTGTAGAAACCGGGGAAGGGTCTCACAAGGAGGTAGAAGGGAGGGATCTTGGGAACAAAGATTTAGAAAAACCACCAGTAGTAGAAACGGTACTTGTGAACGGTCAACCAGTTGAGTGTCTCTACGACACCGGTCTGCAGTTTGAGGCTGTAATTTCATCACACTTAGTGAGTCCAGAGCAGCTAACCGGAGAATCTATTGAGATTCAAACGGCGACAAAGAGTGCGGTAGCGATGTCTCTTCCAATTGCGAAGGTGGACATCAAATCAAAATATGTTACCGGCACTATACAGGCAGCCGTTCTGCTAGATCCAATCTTCCCAATGATCTTGGGTTGTCGCTACGTCTTTCTAGGGATTCCAACCGAACCCATGTACGTAGGAGCGATGCAAACCAGATCTCAATCGGAGGATGAGCAGACGCCGGCCTTGATCGTGAATCCCTTGCCTGGGGAGTTACGAGCTGCTCAAAGCCAGGATGCTACTTTGCAACCTTGCTTCAACCAGTTGCCAAAAAGTTCTGACCCACCAAGACGGGGTCAGTATTATATGAAGAATCGGTTACTGTACCGGAGAGCCGGAGTGGAGGATCGCCAGCATGGACAGCTGGTAGTTCCTAAGGCTTATCGGGAACAGCTTCTTCATATGGGACACACCATTTCTTTCAGTGGACATATGGGTGTCGGGGCAACTCTCCAGCGCATTTCCTGCCATTACTACTGGCCAGGGATGACTGGAGACGTGCGTAGGTACGTCAAGTCGTGCCCAGAGTGCCAGCGAGTGGCACCAAAACACTGGACAGCTCCGGTAGTCCTGGGAGACATGCCTATTATGAACTCTCCTTTCGAGAGAGTGGCCATCGATCTTGTTGGTCCTCTTCCTAGGACTAGGAAGAGGAATAAGTACATTCTCACGATGGTGGATTGCTGTTCCATGTGGGGTGAGGCGATACCTTTGGCCACAATCGACTCTAAGCGAGTGGCTGATGCACTGATGGAGACCTTTACTAGGTTGGGGTTTCCCAACCAGATCCTAACGGACAATGGGTCTCAGTTCTGTGGTAAGCTGATGGAAGAAGTCTTTCGTATCTTCCAGACTAACCACATTCATACCAGCCCGTATCACCCTCAGTCTAATGGGCAAGTAGAGAGGTTTAATGGTACCTTGATGACCATGCTTCGGAAGCTGGCACAAGAGAAACCAGACAGATGGGATGAGTATATCTCGGCCGCCTTGTTCGCCTATCGGGAGGTTCCCCATGGGTCGACCGGGTTGCCACCAGCCACTCTACTATTCGGGAGGCCAATCAAGGGTCCCTTAGAAGCCTTATTGAGATGTTGGACAGAGGAGGAAACTTCTGAAGAAGCTATATCCTCTTATAAATACGTCGAAGAGTTAAAGAAAAAACTCCAGACGGGTTGGGCTTTGGCAGCTCAGAATCTGAGGGCGGCCAGGAAGAGACACGCGGCCTACTACAATAGAAGGACGAAAGATAGGTCTCTTAAGGTGGGGGATCGGGTTCTGTTGTTACTTCCAGTAGGTTCCAATAAACTCGAGATTGGTTGGCAGGGGCCTTTCCCGGTGGAAAGGGTTGTGTCCCGCACCAACTATGCCATCCGGATCAGGGGGAAAATCCAAAATCTTCCACATTAACCTTCTCAAAAAGTTTGAAGAACGATCTGATGGTACTTCTCTCCCACTCATGGACTATGGCGGTCGCGATGGAAACTGAATCGGGCGAAGACGCGGATCGGGGTTATCCATTACACCCTGGGGAAACCTATAGGGATGTCCATATAAATCCTGATCTGTCGGCTGAAGAAACAGACCGTGTCATCCGGTTGTTAGAGTCCCATCAGCAAATTCTTACCGATCGGCCAGGGCGGACAGGGTTGGTCGAGTTTGATATGACTCTGACCACCCAAGACCCAGTTCGCCAGAAAATATATCCAGTACCCTTTTCGAAAGAGAAGGCCCTGGAAACTGAAATCCAGAAGCTTCTGGACGATGACATCATCACTCCTTCGACTTCTCCTTATAATGCCGGGGTTGTCTTGTTGAGGAAGCCAAGCGGGGAGCACCACTTATGTATTGATTACAGGCATTTAAACAGTTGTACGACATTCCAAGTTGAGCCGTTACCAAACACAAATCAACTGTTTGCCAGATTAAATAGGGCAAAGTACTTCTCAAAAATTGATTTAAGCCGGGGATATTATCAGATCCCTGTGAAACCTGAGGTTCGGCCAATGCTCGCTTTCAGTACTCCGAGCGGCCATTACGAATTTAAGGTGATGCCTTTTGGGCCTGAGCATGCGCCCAGTGTGTTCACACGCATGATGAGAAAGTTATTAGACCCTTTAAGGGATCCTTCTGTTGTCTCGTTTATGGATGATATTCTCATCGCGTCTGACAATATGAAAGATCACCTGAAATCCTTGGAAAAGATCTTCATAAGATTGAAAGAGGAGGGGTTAACCGCCCGTCCAGCCAAATGCATGATTGGCTATCAATCCTTGGAATTTCTGGGACACACTATTACCCCAGGGGATTGGTACCGGAAGAAAAGAATATTGAGAAGGTCCGTCTCGCACCCCGTCCTAAGTCCAAAAAAGATGTTAGGTCTTTCTTGTCTTTGTGTGGGTTTTACCAGAAATTTATTCCGAGGTTCAACGAAATTGCGGCGCCGTTAACTGAGACCCTGAAGAAAGGATCACCAGATCTTATAGTCTGGACCCCGAGCTGTGAAGAAGCTTATGGGAAGCTGAAACAGGCTTTGGTGGATAGGCCAGTCCTGCAACTCCCAATTTGGAGAAAACGTTTGTTCTGAGAACCGACGCGAGTAACATAGGGATTGGGCAACTCTGTTGCAGGAAAGGGCGAGATAATCCTTCCGGCGTGTCCGGGGCACTATCTGCCAGTCGAAAAACTGTACAGCCGAAGGAATACGCCACCGTCGAACGGGAACATCTTCAAGTATACAATAGTCTTCATACACATCTTCAAGTATACAATAGACTTCATACACATCTTCAAGTATACAATAGTCTTCATACACATCTTCAAGTATACAATAGTCTTCATACACATCTTCAAGTATACAATAGACTTCCTAACACATTCTTCAAGTATACAATAGTCTCCTACACATCTTCAAGTATACAATAGACTTCCTACACATCTTCAAGTATAACAATATAGTCTTCATACACATCTTCAAGTATACAATAGTCTTCATACACATCTTCAAGTATACAATAGACCTTCCTACACATCTTCAAGTATACAATAGTCTTCATACACATCTTCAAGTATACAATAGTCTTCATACACATCTTCAAGTATACAATAGTCTTCATACACATCTTCAAGTATACAAATAGACTTCTCTACACAATCATTTGATCATAATGGTTCATCCTCAACACAATAGTCTTCATACACATCTTCAAGTATACAATAGTCTTCATACACATCTTCAAGTATACAATAGTCTTCATACACATCTTCAAGTATACAATAGTCTTCATACACATCTTCAAGTATACAATAGACTTCCTACACATCATTTGATCATAATGGTTCATCCTCACACAATAGTCTTCATACACATCTTCAAGTATACAATAGTCTTCATACACATCTTCAAGTATACAATAGTCTTCATACACATCTTCAAGTATACAATAGACTTCCTACACATCTTCAAGTATACAATAGTCTTCATACACATCTTCAAGTATACAATAGACTTCCTACACATCATTTGATCATAATGGTTCATCCTCAAACACAATAGTCTTCATACACATCTTCAAGTATACAATAGTCTTTCATACACATCTTCAAGTATACAATAGTCTTCATACACATCTTCAAGTATACAATAGTCTTCATACACATCATTTGATCCATAATGGTTCATCCTCAACACAATAGTCTTCATAAACATCTTCAAGTATACAATAGTCTTCATACACATCTTCAAGTATACAATAGACTTCATACACATCATTTGATCATAATGGTTCATCCTCAACACAATAGTCTTCATACACATCTTCAAGTATACAATAGTCTTCATACACATCATTTGATCATAATGGTTCATCCTCAACACAATAGTCCTTCATACACATCTTCAAAGTATACAATAGACTTCCTACACATCTTCAAGTATCAATGTCTTCATACACATCTTCAAGTATACAATAGTCTTCATACACATCTTAAGTATACAATAGTCTTCATTGTAGCGAAACGCCAGTGGCCCATGTCCTTATGTATTCTGTTATTCTTGGTAAACAGGGGGAACCGGCTTTCGGAAGCTCTCAGTTCTTTATTCGCTCAATTCTCCATGAAAGATGGTTCTTTGGGTTATCTTCATACCACAATCTGTACATGGAGCGAGTATATATTTGTCTTTCCTTTCGGGTAGTCCCGAAGGCGCGCCTTGCGTCAAATGTGTACTGGTGCAGCGGCTGGTCAATTGATGGCCGGGCAAACAAGTACCGTTTGCAAGTTGCAACTTGTCAAAGTTAATTAAAGATAACGACAGAAGTGCAACAGACTACTGAGACAATTAAAAGGTCTCCTACTGGTGGTGGAGAAAGGTAACCGTAGGCTGTAATAAAGTTGGTACTTATAAATCTCTATTGTTGTAACGACGGAGAGGATATGGCAAAACAGCAGTCTTGCCATGTTGGTAGGGGGTGACCGTTAGCCGATTTGGCTGCGCGTCTTGTTCTTGGCATAGCCGGGGAAGTGAAACGGAACAATATATCTCCCCAGAGGATTTCATTTGTTCTTGGCGTCAGATGAGCTGTTGCTATCTTTCTGTCTACGGCTTGAATTGGGCATCTGGTCATCTTTCTGTGGAATATCATCATTGGATAGCTATACCAATCTATGATCTATCTTCTTGAGCCAGAAGAGGCTATACACAGGACTATCTCTTTCGTCTGTTACTTGATAGGATGATGTCGGGAAGATAATGGACTTCTCTATCTCATTGAGAGAACCTGCATTCCTCTAAATCTATGTGTTCTGTGAGGCACTACCGGTACCTTGCGGCGACAGCTCAGACAAGAGCAGCGGCCGGGAGGGGTAGTATCTTCTTTCCTAGTCTTGCGGGGAATGGGGAACTACACTGCGTGCCATACAACCCCAATACTATACTATTAGTTAAGGGGGAGAAACACAAAGCTTACTCGGCGCACCACACCACAAGATCTTGCGGGTGAGAAAGGCATGAGTTTGCAAGTGAGAGGGAAGCATGGAAATGATTGTGCCAAATCATAATAAAGGCTTGGTATGAATGTGGAGAGTGTGTCGTGTGGGCAAAAAGACAACAGGACTTCGTCCAGCTGGAAGTCTCCTCAAGCCCGGACGTGGTCAATCCAGGGGCCACCTGACAGGTCAGGCCCAGTCATTCAGGTATTAATTATAGTGTATTTGTGTGATACATGAGTCAGCCCAGTCGCTCAGGTTTTGTTTGTCATCTCCAGGGTCCTCTTCTATGAGAAGTGAATATGTCTTCTAACGGACATTATCACCAGTGCTTCTAGGCTAACGCCAATATGTCCGACGAGGCCAACTCAGGGTTTGGTGCGTTTAACTCTGAAACAGAGGCAAGGTGCCAGGTCGTGAGGCAAGGACATTTTGCATGACTGGTGCATTGCCGGTTTTTTTCAACAACATACGCCTGAGAGCAGTTGTTGTCTGGAGGGAGCCTAAGAGTGATTTTCTTGCATACTCATTTTATACCAGACATTAAAAGGCACCCATCCATTATCCCTCCACGAACAACTCACCGTATCTGCAACCGTAAAGCTTTTCATAGGTCAGTGAAGACCTGGTGCCGAATTAATTCATGTGGCAATGAACAGAAGTCCTCAACACACCAGTCGCTTGGATTCTACAAAAGCCTGTGGAATCTACAACCAGTTGCTGGAGAAGGAAGGAGATTCTGACATCTTTGGTGAGATATATCTGGACAGATCAGACAGTATCTGAAGCTGGATCTGTGACTGTGGTGACTGGAGGCTCTGTGTCAAAACTTTACCAGTGTAGTGTCTGTGTAGATCTATCTGTTTATCTGCCTTTATGTGTTCCTGTGCTGTTCTTGATTAGGTTAATAAAATTACTTCCAAGTTGTTCTGACGACTGCCATGTTATTTATGTGTCAGCCAGAAGAACACTGCAGGAAATAGGTCCCTAGGTCGAAAGGAAGCGTGACAGTGAGTCCAGGGAAAACGGAGGAGGGTTGGCAGGTAAAGACCTATTCCAGCCAGGGCTATAGAAGATTAATTAAACATTGTGACCGGGCTATTTGGGACCCTCCACGTAGCTTGTTACAATTTCTGGGGGCACGTCGCGGGATATTTGAAATCCTGGTGGAGTTCTGGCTGATTTAGTGATAGGGGACAGATATCCTTGTTTTCTATCAATAGGTTCTGCCTACCGTGCCTGGCTATTGTCTATACTCTTCCTGACACAGACTGACCGACATACGACGTGTTGTGGTCGTGTAATGTAACTTGTTGGGTAATTGTGAGAAAAATTTTATTGGACAATTACCTCGTCCCTTGCCCTCTGAGTTTAAGATGGCATCAGCTGGGTTTAATGTCGCTGACGTACAGGCTACAGGGCGTGAAATGGGTTATGATGGAGCGGAGTTACAGAAATATGTGCAGGAGGTGGAAAGAGACTACAGACAGGCTGTGCGCGAAGCCAAGAGGATTGAGGCGGAGGCTGAGGTTAGGAAGATGGAGGCCGAGCAGGCAGTCAGAGACCATGAGTTCCGTATGAGAGAGCTGGAGCTGAAAGCTCAAACTGCCAAGGAAAGAGACGGTGCAGTGGGAGACACAGTTCTCCCTGACTCAACAACTTCTGGTGGCGGTCCATACCAGGCAATGAAGTTCCCATTGCTCCCGTTCGATGAACACAAAGATAAGATCGACCAGTATCTTCACAGATTTCGGTCGATGGCTTTGGCTATGGGATTGGAACGAGGGAAATGGAACTTGAAACTCTCACAGGGCCTGAGGGGGACCGCGTACGAGGTCTATTCTAGGTTGCCACCTGGTATGGAGAATGACTATGAAGCTCTGGAGAAAGCACTATTGAAAAGGTTCCAGATGACAGCTCATACTTATCGACAACAGTTCAGAAAGTCGAAGAGAGAGCCAGGAGAGATGTTCGCAGCCTACAGTGTCAGACTGAAGTCTTACCTTTTGAAGTGGATGTCATTAGCTGGATTTGCTAACGACTATGAAAGTTTGGAAGAATTGGTGGTCGTGGACCAAATGAAGAGAATGATGCCTAAGCCATTGCAAACCTTCTTGCTTGAAAATGGGGCAGAAAGGTTAGACCTAGTCAACACGTTGGCGGAAAGGTATGTGCTAGCTCATGGGGATAATGGGGAATTGTCACAACCCAATCCCCGACCACCAGACACATGGTCTGGAAAGAAGAAGAACCCTAAAACAGCTCACACTAAGAAGGAGGATCCTTTCGATAAAGTTCCTATTAAGAAACCCTCTGGTAAGAGTCCACCTGGATCTCCTAAAAGAAAGTGGAGTGAAAAGTGGTGCGCCTATTGCAAATCTCCCACACACAATACGGTTGATTGCCGGCGTAAACAGAAAGACTCTCACTATGCTGCTTGTCTTGTAGAAACCGGGGAAGGGTCTCACAAGGAGGTAGAAGGGAGGGATCTTGGGAACAAAGATTTAGAAAAACCACCAGTAGTAGAAACGGTACTTGTGAACGGTCAACCAGTTGAGTGTCTCTACGACACCGGTCTGCAGTTTGAGGCTGTAATTTCATCACACTTAGTGAGTCCAGAGCAGCTAACCGGAGAATCTATTGAGATTCAAACGGCGACAAAGAGTGCGGTAGCGATGTCTCTTCCAATTGCGAAGGTGGACATCAAATCAAAATATGTTACCGGCACTATACAGGCAGCCGTTCTGCTAGATCCAATCTTCCCAATGATCTTGGGTTGTCGCTACGTCTTTCTAGGGATTCCAACCGAACCCATGTACGTAGGAGCGATGCAAACCAGATCTCAATCGGAGGATGAGCAGACGCCGGCCTTGATCGTGAATCCCTTGCCTGGGGAGTTACGAGCTGCTCAAAGCCAGGATGCTACTTTGCAACCTTGCTTCAACCAGTTGCCAAAAAGTTCTGACCCACCAAGACGGGGTCAGTATTATATGAAGAATCGGTTACTGTACCGGAGAGCCGGAGTGGAGGATCGCCAGCATGGACAGCTGGTAGTTCCTAAGGCTTATCGGGAACAGCTTCTTCATATGGGACACACCATTTCTTTCAGTGGACATATGGGTGTCGGGGCAACTCTCCAGCGCATTTCCTGCCATTACTACTGGCCAGGGATGACTGGAGACGTGCGTAGGTACGTCAAGTCGTGCCCAGAGTGCCAGCGAGTGGCACCAAAACACTGGACAGCTCCGGTAGTCCTGGGAGACATGCCTATTATGAACTCTCCTTTCGAGAGAGTGGCCATCGATCTTGTTGGTCCTCTTCCTAGGACTAGGAAGAGGAATAAGTACATTCTCACGATGGTGGATTGCTGTTCCATGTGGGGTGAGGCGATACCTTTGGCCACAATCGACTCTAAGCGAGTGGCTGATGCACTGATGGAGACCTTTACTAGGTTGGGGTTTCCCAACCAGATCCTAACGGACAATGGGTCTCAGTTCTGTGGTAAGCTGATGGAAGAAGTCTTTCGTATCTTCCAGACTAACCACATTCATACCAGCCCGTATCACCCTCAGTCTAATGGGCAAGTAGAGAGGTTTAATGGTACCTTGATGACCATGCTTCGGAAGCTGGCTACAAGAGAAACCAGACAGATGGGATGAGTATATCTCGGCCGCCTTGTTCGCCTATCGGGAGGTTCCCCATGGGTCGACCGGGTTGCCACCAGCCACTCTACTATTCGGGAGGCCAATCAAGGGTCCCTTAGAAGCCTTATTGAGATGTTGGACAGAGGAGGAAACTTCTGAAGAAGCTGTATCCTCTTATAAATACGTCGAAGAGTTAAAGAAAAAACTCCAGACGGGTTGGGCTTTGGCAGCTCAGAATCTGAGGGCGGCCAGGAAGAGACACGCGGCCTACTACAATAGAAGGACGAAAGATAGGTCTCTTAAGGTGGGGGATCGGGTTCTGTTGTTACTTCCAGTAGGTTCCAATAAACTCGAGATTGGTTGGCAGGGGCCGTTCCCGGTGGAAAGGGTTGTGTCCCGCACCAACTATGCCATCCGGATCAGGGGGAAATCCAAAATCTTCCACATTAACCTTCTCAAAAAGTTTGAAGAACGATCTGATGGTACTTCTCTCCCACTCATGACTATGGCGGTCGCGATGGAAACTGAATCGGGCGAAGACGCGGATCGGGGTTATCCATTACACCCTGGGGAAACCTATAGGGATGTCCATATAAATCCTGATCTGTCGGCTGAAGAAACAGACCGTGTCATCCGGTTGTTAGAGTCCCATCAGCAAATTCTTACCGATCGGCCAGGGCGGACAGGGTTGGTCGAGTTTGATATGACTCTGACTACCCAAGACCCAGTTCGCCAGAAAATATATCCAGTACCCTTTTCGAAAGAGAAGGCCCTGGAAACTGAAATCCAGAAGCTTCTGGACGATGACATCATCACTCCTTCGACTTCTCCTTATAATGCCGGGGTTGTCTTGTTGAGGAAGCCAAGCGGGGAGCACCGCTTATGTATTGATTACAGGCATTTAAACAGTTGTACGACATTCCAAGTTGAGCCGTTACCAAACACAAATCAACTGTTTGCCAGATTAAATAGGGCAAAGTACTTCTCAAAAATTGATTTAAGCCGGGGATATTATCAGATCCCTGTGAAACCTGAGGTTCGGCCAATGCTCGCTTTCAGTACTCCGAGCGGCCATTACGAATTTAAGGTGATGCCTTTTGGGCTGAGCAATGCGCCCAGTGTGTTCACACGCATGATGAGAAAGTTATTAGACCCTTTAAGGGATCCTTCTGTTGTCTCGTTTATGGATGATATTCTCATCGCGTCTGACAATATGAAAGATCACCTGAAATCCTTGGAAAAGATCTTCATAAGATTGAAAGAGGAGGGGTTAACCGCCCGTCCAGCCAAATGCATGATTGGCTATCAATCCTTGGAATTTCTGGGACACACTATTACCCCAGGGGGACTGGTACCGGAAGAAAAGAATATTGAGAAGGTCCGTCTCGCACCCCGTCCTAAGTCCAAAAAAGATGTTAGGTCTTTCTTGTCTTTGTGTGGGTTTTACCAGAAATTTATTCCGAGGTTCAACGAAATTGCGGCGCCGTTAACTGAGACCCTGAAGAAAGGATCACCAGATCTTATAGTCTGGACCCCGAGCTGTGAAGAAGCTTATGGGAAGCTGAAACAGGCTTTGGTGGATAGGCCAGTCCTGCAACTCCCAAATTTGGAGAAAACGTTTGTTCTGAGAACCGACGCGAGTAACATAGGGATTGGGGCAACTCTGTTGCAGGAAGGGCGAGATAATCCTTCGGTGCTGTGTCCGGTGGCATATGCCAGTCGAAAACTGTTACCCGCCGAACGGAATTACTCCACCGTCGAACGGGAATGTCTAGCTCTAGTGTGGGCGGTACAGAAATTTCAACCTTATCTGTATGGAGTCCAGTTTCAAAGTAGCAATCCGACCATCAACCTCTGACGTTCTTGGCAACTTCTAAGAAATTGAACGCGAGGTTAATGAGATGGTCATTGCTCCTACAACCGTATCAGTTCACGGTCGAATACATCCCCGGAAGGGAGAATGTGGGAGCAGATTTCCTATCACGGCATCCTATGGTTGAATGTGAGGGTGGGGTCATTCGAACAGAACCACTGACAGTAGAAAGTCGTAGGGTTCGACTTTCTTAAGAGGGGGCCTATGTAGCGAAACGCCAGTGGCCCATGTCCTTATGTATTCTGTTATTCTTGGTAAACAGGGGGAACCGGCTTTCGGAAGCTCTCAGTTCTTTATTTGCTCAATTCTCCATGAAAGATGGTTCTTTGGGTTATCTTCATACCACAATCTGTACATGGAGCGAGTATATATTTGTCTTTCCTTTCGGGTAGTCCCGAAGGCGCGCCTTGCGTCAAATGTGTACTGGTGCAGCGGCTGGTCAATTGATGGCCGGGCAAACAAGTACCGTTTGCAAGTTGCAACTTGTCAAAGTTAATTAAAGATAACGACAGAAGTGCAGCAGACTACTGAGACAATTAAAAGGTCTCCTACTGGTGGTGGAGAAAG
This sequence comes from Cepaea nemoralis, assembly GCA_014155875.1. Classification (NCBI taxonomy): domain Eukaryota; kingdom Metazoa; phylum Mollusca; class Gastropoda; order Stylommatophora; family Helicidae; genus Cepaea; species Cepaea nemoralis. The sequence continues at coordinate 99,651 of JACEFZ010004589.1, forward strand.
GTAACCGTAGGCTGTAATAAAGTTGGTACTTATAAATCTCTATTGCTGTAACGACGGAGAGGATATGGCAAAACAGCAGTCTTGCCATGTTGGTAGGGGGTGACCGTTAGCCGATTTGGCTGCGCGTCTTGTTCTTGGCATAGCCGGGGAAGTGAAACGGAACAATATATCTCCCCAGAGGATTTCATTTGTTCTTGGCGTCAGATGAGCTGTTGCTATCTTTCTGTCTACGGCTTGAATTGGGCATCTGGTCATCTTTCTGTGGAATATCATCATTGGATAGCTATACCAATCTATGATCTATCTTCTTGAGCCAGAAGAGGCTATACACAGGACTATCTCTTTCGTCTGTTACTTGATAGGATGATGTCGGGAAGATAATGGACTTCTCTATCTCATTGAGAGAACCTGCATTCCTCTAAATCTATGTGTTCTGTGAGGCACTACCGGTACCTTGCGGCGACAGCTCAGACAAGAGCAGCGGCCGGGAGGGGTAGTATCTTCTTTCCTAGTCTTGCGGGGAATGGGGAACTACACTGCGTGCCATACAACCCCAATACTATACTATTAGGTAAGGGGGAGAAACACAAAGCTTACTCGGCGCACCACACCACAAGATCTTGCGGGTGAGAAAGGCATGATTTGCAAGTGAGAGGGAAGCATGGAAATGATTGTGCCAAATCATAATAAAGGCTTGGTATGAATGTGGAGAGTGTGTCGTGTGGGCAAAAAGACAACAGGACTTCGTCCAGCTGGAGGTCTCCTCAAGCCCGGACGTGGCCAATCCAGGGGCCACCTGACAGGTCAGGCCCAGTCATTCAGGTATTAATTATAGTGTATTTGTGTGATACATGAGTCAGCCCAGTCGCTCAGGTTTTGTTTGTCATCTCCAGGGTCCTCTTCTATGAGAAGTGAATATGTCTTCTAACGGACATTATCACCAGTGCTTCTAGGCTAACGCCAATATGTCCGACGAGGCCAACTCAGGGTTTGGTGTGTTTAACTCTGAAACAGAGGCAAGGTGCCAGGTCGTGAGGCAAGGACATTTTGCATGACTGGTGCATTGCCGGTTTTTTTCAACAACATACGCCTGAGAGCAGTTGTTGTCTGGAGGGAGCCTAAGAGTGATTTTCTTGCATACTCATTTTATACCAGACATTAAAAGGCACCCATCCATTATCCCTCCACGAACACCTCACCGTATCTGCAACCGTAAAGCTTTTCATAGGTCAGTGAAGACCTGGTGCCGAATTAATTCATGTGGCAATGAACAGAAGTCCTCAACACACCAGTCGCTTGGATTCTACAAAAGCCTGTGGAATCTACAACCAGTTGCTGGAGAAGGAAGGAGATTCTGACATCTTTGGTGAGATAGTATCTGGACAGATCAGACAGTATCTGAAGCTGGATCTGTGACTGTGGTGACTGGAGGCTCTGTGTCAAAACTTTACCAGTGTAGTGTCTGTGTAGATCTATCTGTTTATCTGCCTTTATGTGTTCCTGTGCTGTTCTTGATTAGGTTAATAAAAGTACTTCCAAGTTGTTCTGACGACTGCCATGTTATTTATGTGTCAGCCAGAAGAACACTGCAGGAAATAGGTCCCTAGGTCGAAAGGAAGCGTGACAGTGAGTCCAGGGAAAACGGAGGAGGGTTGGCAGGTAAAGACCTATTCCAGCCAGGGCTATAGAAGATTAATTAAACATTGTGACCGGGCTATTTGGGACCCTCCACGTAGCTTGTTACATTCATACACATCTTCAAGTATACAATAGTCTTCATACACATCTTCAAGTATACAATAGTCTTCATACACATCTTCAAGTATACAATAGTCTTCATACACATCTTCAAGTATACAATAGTCTTCATACACATCTTCAAGTATACAATAGTCTTCATACACATCTTCAAGTATACAATAGACTTCATACACATCTTCAAGTATACAATAGTCTTCATACACATCTTCAAGTATACAATAGTCTTCATACACATCTTCAAGTATACAATAGACTTCCTACACATCTTCAAGTATACAATAGTCTTCATACACATCTTCAAGTATACAATAGACTTCCTACACATCTTCAAGTATACAATAGTCTTCATACACATCTTCAAGTATACAATAGTCTTCATACACATCTTCAAGTATACAATAGACTTCCTACACATCTTCAAGTATACAATAGTCTTCATACACATCTTCAAGTATACAATAGTCTTCATACACATCTTCAAGTATACAATAGTCTTCATACACATCTTCAAGTATACAATAGACTTCCTACACATCATTTGATCATAATGGTTCATCCTCAACACAATAGTCTTCATACACATCTTCAAGTATACAATAGTCTTCATACACATCTTCAAGTATACAATAGTCTTCATACACATCTTCAAGTATACAATAGTCTTCATACACATCTTCAAGTATACAATAGACTTCCTACACATCATTTGATCATAATGGTTCATCCTCAACACAATAGTCTTCATACACATCTTCAAGTATACAATAGTCTTCATACACATCTTCAAGTATACAATAGTCTTCATACACATCTTCAAGTATACAATAGACTTCCTACACATCTTCAAGTATACAATAGTCTTCATACACATCTTCAAGTATACAATAGACTTCCTACACATCATTTGATCATAATGGTTCATCCTCAACACAATAGTCTTCATACACATCTTCAAGTATACAATAGTCTTCATACACATCTTCAAGTATACAATAGTCTTCATACACATCTTCAAGTATACAATAGTCTTCATACACATCATTTGATCATAATGGTTCATCCTCAACACAATAGTCTTCATACACATCTTCAAGTATACAATAGTCTTCATACACATCTTCAAGTATACAATAGACTTCATACACATCATTTGATCATAATGGTTCATCCTCAACACAATAGTCTTCATACACATCTTCAAGTATACAATAGTCTTCATACACATCATTTGATCATAATGGTTCATCCTCAACACAATAGTCTTCATACACATCTTCAAGTATACAATAGACTTCCTACACATCTTCAAGTATACAATAGTCTTCATACACATCTTCAAGTATACAATAGTCTTCATACACATCTTCAAGTATACAATAGTCTTCATACACATCTTCAAGTATACAATAGTCTTCATACACATCTTCAAGTATACAATAGTCTTCATACACATCTTCAAGTATACAATAGTCTTCATACACATCTTCAAGTATACAATAGTCTTCATACACATCTTCAAGTATACAATAGTCTTCATACACATCTTCAAGTATACAATAGTCTTCATACACATCTTCAAGTATACAATAGTCTTCATACACATCTTCAAGTATACAATAGACTTCCTACACATCTTCAAGTATACAATAGTCTTCATACACATCTTCAAGTATACAATAGTCTTCATACACATCTTCAAGTATACAATAGACTTCCTACACATCTTCAAGTATACAATAGTCTTCATACACATCTTCAAGTATACAATAGTCTTCATACACATCTTCAAGTATACAATAGACTTCCTACACATCTTCAAGTATACAATAGACTTCCTACACATCTTCAAGTATACAATAGTCTTCATACACATCTTCAAGTATACAATAGACTTCCTACACATCTTCAAGTATACAATAGACTTCCTACACATCTTCAAGTATACATTAGACTTCCTACACATCTTCAAGTATACAATAGACTTCCTACACATCTTCAAGTATACAATAGACTTCCTACACATCTTCAAGTATACAATAGTCTTCATACACATCTTCAAGTATACAATAGACTTCCTACACATCTTCAAGTATACAATAGTCTTCATACACATCTTCAAGTATACAATAGACTTCCTACACATCTTCAAGTATACAATAGACTTCCTACACATCTTCAAGTATACAATAGACTTCCTACACATCTTCAAGTATACAATAGACTTCCTACACATCTTCAAGTATACAATAGTCTTCATACACATCTTCAAGTATACAATAGACTTCCTATACATCATTTGATCATAATGATTATCTTCACATATACAATACAGTCTTCCTACACATCATTTTATCATAATGATTATCTTCAGGTGTACAATACTTCCTACACATCATTTGATCATAATGATCCTAACATGCACAGTTCGCGGCGACTGCACTAGCCAGGTGGCCTTAATTCCTCAGGCTCAAAGACCCCTCTGCCATACACCGCAAGGTACTATATTGGCAGTAAATGACAGTTCAGATTATCTTCACATGTACAATACAGTCTTCCTACACATCATCTGATCACAATGATTATCGGAAGTAAATATCATAATGGGCAACTTTAATGCCAAAGTTGGAAATCAACAGGGTGGATGCATAGTTGGCAAGTATGGACTAGGGGAACAGAATGAAAGAAGTTACAGACTTGTACAGTGGGCAAAAGAGCATGATGTGATTATTGGAAACACCTGGTATCAACAGCACCCAAGGAGATTATAGACATGGAGGAGCCCTGATCATGAGATCAGAAATCAGATTGATTACATTCTCATCAAGAGAAGATTTTGAAATGCCTTAAAAGTCGCAGACTATACCAAGCACAGACTGCTACAGTGACCATAGATTGGTCTTAAACAATTTACATATAAAATTAAAGAAAGTCAAATATACACCAAGAAACACAAAATTTGATCTACAGGCACTGAAGAGTGAGGAGATAAAAGATAAATTCAACGTAGCGGTAAAGAACAGATTCGATGCATTGTCCGATATGGAAATATTATTTCAAGACGTCAATGACCAATGGGAAATATTAAAGAAATCAGTCAACCAAGCTGCAGAAACAACCATACCAAAAATAAAGATAACAGAACGCAAGAAATGGATGATGGAAGAAATCTTAAGACTCATGGAAATAAGAAGAAATAACAACAAGGAAAAGTATGAAGAGATTCACAGGAAAATTAGGAAGCTACGCAAAGAGGCAAAAGAAACATGGCTTGAGGAAAATTGCAAGGAAATTGAAAACCAATACAACACCCGGAATACCAAATTAATGCACAAAAGAATTAATGACATCACTAACAAAAGAACACATACATCAACGGGTTGCCTAAAAAACAAAGATGGCAAAATCATAATAGAAAAAGATCAGATTTTACATGCGTAGTCAGATTATGTGAAAGACCTTTATGATAATACAAGAGAAGAACAATTTGATCATCAGATTAATAATGAAGGACCATCAATTTTGAAGATGGAAGTTCAGAATGCTCTTAACCATTTGAAAACTGGCATATATATATATATATATATATATATATATATATATATATATATATATATATATATATATATATATATATATATATATATATATATATATATATATATATATATTGTAATTCCGAAGAAATCAGGAGCCTTGGAATGCGATCAACATCGAACAATTAATATAATGAGCCACATCACAAAGATTCTGCTGAGAATTATCATGCAAAGAGTCAGGAAGAAAATATAACCCGAAATAGGAGAAGAACAATGTGGGTTTGTAGAAGGCAAGGGCACAGTAAATGCTGTGAATATACTGAGAACTCTAATTAAACGTTCTATAGAAGTAAACAAAGATCTATATCTTTGCTTTATTGACTACACAAAGGCTTTCGATAAAATGAGACATGTCGACATGATAAGGATACTTGAAGATCTACAAATTGATGGAAAAGACCTTAGACTTGTAAAAAACATATATTGGAAACAACAAGCTGCCATCAGAACTGATAACAATGTAGGTCTCCACAAGAGCATGAACGGTGCTGCACAACGTAGGGGTATTCCAGACTTTCAAGGCACAGACCTCGCATGGAAAAAGTCGGATGCGGATAAAGGTAAGGCCCTTCTTGCACGCTACATAGAACAGACTGACCAGAAAGACGAGCCCGCCAGACAGAGGACCACAACAACACTCTCTCAGTTGTGCAAGGGGGTCGGGACAGACGAAGAATGGACAATCACAGTTGAGATATTGCGTGCGATGCTCAAGAAATCACCTAACACCGCCCCAGGCCCAGACGGCATCCGATATGGTGACCTAATGGTGATATCAGATGATGACATGGAAGAACTGGCCAGAGAATTCAACACCAGTATCCTGAGGGGTCAGGTCAAAGAAGAATGGCTACACAGCTACTTGCTGCCGCTGCCAAAACCGAACAAAGACCACTCCAAGATAAGCGGCTACAGAATCATTACGATGCAGAATACTGTTGGCAAGCTACTGGAGAAAACTGTAGCACACAGACTTGCTTGGGACTTGGAACAGCTCGGCTGCTTCCCGCCCACACTTGGAGGATACAGACGCAACAAAGAGTCATGGCTGAATGCGGCGGTCTTTGCTCAAGATGTTTACGAAGGATTTCAGGTCAGAGAAGAGACATGTGCGGCCGCCATAGACTTAGAGGACGCATATAACAGAGTATCTTTCGAGCACTTGATGCAAACCCTCCTCAGACTGAAAGTGCACCCTCACCTTGTACGATGGATAGCCGCAGTTCTACTCCAAAGGAAGGTGGTGCTAAGATGCGGGAGTTGGTCTTCTGAGCCGATAACGATATGTCCAGGATTGCCGCAGGGTTCACCACTGTCACCAGTACTATTCAACGTGTATACGGTGCCGATCACTGAACAACAGTTGGATGGGAGGGGTAGGACTCTATCATTCGTTGACGACATCCTCGTGTATCGACAGGGTCGAGATAGACAGGCGGTTGCCAACTATATGCAGGGCGAACTAGATCGAATTTCCTCATGGTGTGCTGATGCCGATGCCCTTGTCAACCCTGCAAAGGCAACGGTTACATGGTTCTCACTAAACAACCATATTGTGAAAACAGACCTGCCGGCAGTAAGAATGGATGGGAGCATTCTGAGTAGAACCCAGTCAATGACATATCTTGGCGTGAGGCTTGATCGTAGCCTGTCCTTCAGAGATCATGTCGATTATGTCATAACGAAGGCTCGAAAAGGTTTGGCAGCAATGAGAGTCATGGCGACTGCCAATATCGAGCAAAGACTGCTATTACTTCTGTTCCAAGGACTTGTGCTTTCACGCATCGAGTATGCCCTAGCCATCCTCACTGTCAGCCCTACACAGATTGGAAGACTTGAAAAGGTACAAAACGAAGCCATGCGCATCATTTTGGGCTGCACGAGAGACACCAGCTGTGTAGCAATGAGATACCTCCTTGACTTCCCGACAATGGAACACAGGATCAAGATCTGGAGAGCTCGTGCATACTTAAAAATAAGTGCAGATGAGCAGCACCCTCTGCATGACGCTGTATTCAGAGAAAAGGGTGACAGGCTAAAGAGGGGCAAATCATGGATGGGTCGGGCGGAAGATATCGTCGGACAGGTCTGCAGTCTTACCAGTATCAACCCCGGCAAGGAATGGGTGCCGGTGCCTCCAGCTTTTAAGTGTACCTTCTCCTGCATTATCACACTCGACAGACGGTGCAGAGAGCAGAACCCTGCCGCTGTCAATGCAGAGGTTAACGCGCTCATCTATGATCACTCAGATAGCCCCGAAGTGCTCATCTATACAGATGGATCTGTTGTAAAGCAGCAGAGAAGTGCGTGGGCTTTTACAGCCCGTTCAGCGGGCCGAACCGTTCAAGAATCCAGTGGTGCCCACTCTATGACCACGAGCAGCATGACGATGGAGGTGATGGCAGTTACACAGGCTTTCATATGGCTGGAATCACAGCATTATACCAACGTGTGTGTACTAAGTGATTCAATGAGCATGATTCAGAAGGTCGAAGCTGGATCTGTACGTAGACAGTGGACTGAGTCGCTGCGGAAGTCTGTTGTCCGCAAAGTCACCTTCATCTTCGTCCCGGGACATGCGGGAGTCGAGGGAAATGAACGAGCTGATAAATTGGCTGGCTCTGCACCCCCTGTAGATGGCCAGCCCATGGATCGTGCCGATGTTATTAACGCCCTTAAAGATATGGCGAGAACAGAGGATTTTGACGCCAGTGATTCCACATCGCTTTCCAGGATGAAAGACCTGGGAGTAAGAATCGGCACAGCCAGACGCGAGAGGTACATCGGGAAAACAAAGCGCCTCGTCAACCAACACAGAACTGGCACTATTAGCCACCGGACGCTGATGCATATGCTGGGGGGAGGATCTGAGCACCTATGGACATGTCCGGAGTGCAACGAAGATACCCCAACTGATAACTAAACTAAACTAAACTAAACAATGTAGGTCAAAATCAGCCTATTAAAAGAGGTGTGAGACAGCGATGTGTAATGTCTCCAGATCTTTTTTCCCTGTACAGTGAAATTATTTTCAGAAATATAGAAGATATAGAAGGAATCAACATTGGGGGACGATACATCAATAACATTAGATATGCAGATGATACAGTCTTGATTGTACGCGTCCTATGATCCAGGCGCGTATGAGGCCTTCACCTGTGGGACTTGGCTGAATGCCTCTAAGACGAGTTCCTTGGGTTCCAAGGTCTGGCCACCACTGGCCACTTGGAGGTTTGACGCTGAGCCGCCAGCGTCTGCGGCCTACCCTGTCCCAGATGTATTGGTTATCCATTCCTCTGGATCAGACAGGAAAGGCCGAGAGAGGGAACATGTCGTTTTGGCACCACATATTTTCTGAAGCTCTGCCCAGGCATTGTGATGAAATTTTGGCCAAATTCCAATTCACATACTTTGGTCTGTCAAGACTGTAAGGTGCCACTTACTTACTTACAGTCTTGATTGCAGACAATAAACATGACCTGCAAAATTTAGTAGATGCGGTTGTTGCACACAGTGAACAACTAGGGTTAGAACTGAATATTAAGAAGACACAGATTATGGTCGTCACTGGGAAGAAGGAAATACCACAATGTGATATACGAGTAAATGGGCATATTCTTAAGCAAGTGAATCGATACAGTTATGTCAGAACAGTCATAACATCTGATGGGAGATGCCTTGAAGAGATTAGAACAAGAATTGCCATTGCGAAGGTAGCCTTTTGCAAGATGAAAAACATACTGACCAATAAAAAAAATATCAACTGAAACGAGAAAAAGAGTGTTGAAGTGCTACATAGAACCTATACTTTTGTATGGATGTGAAGCATAAGCAGTCAAGCTGAAGCATAAGCAGTCAAGCTGAAGCATAAGCTGAAGCATAAGCAGTCAAGCTGAAAAACAGCTGATGGCTGTAGAAATGTGGTTTCTGAGGAAAATGCAAAGAATACCATGGACGGACAGAAAAACCAATGAAGAAGTCCTTCAAGAAACAAATGAAGATCGTAAACTGATTAGAGACACTAGACGTAGACAGTCAAAATTTTTTGGTCATGTTATGAGAAGAAATGAATTGGAGAACTTGGTGACGACTGGCAAGATCGAAGGGAAGAGACCAGGGGGAAGACAGAGAAGTAAATACCTGGATGGCTTGGCCACGTGGCATGGTCGAGACAGGAACACAACAGAGCTCTCATCCACGACTCTGGTGATCGAGTGACATGGCAGTACATGACCGCCCACGCTTATCGGCATGGCACATGATGGATGGATGGATTATCTTCGACACACATGTCCTTGTATATGTAAGACAGGTTGTCCCCACACATGTCCTTGTGTATGTGAGATGTGTTGTCCCCACATACGTCCTTGTGTATGTGAGATGTGTTGGCCCCACACATGTCATTTGTATATGAGATGTGTTGTCCTCACATGTGTCCTTGTGTATGTGAGATATGTGGTCCCCACACATGCTGTGTATTTAGGACAGATTGTCCCCGCACATATTCGTTGTAGTTGAGACACATTGTTGCCACACATGTCCTTGCATAAGTGAGATGTGTTGTCCCCACACATATCCTTGTGTATATGAGATGTGTTGTCCTCACATATGTCCTTGTGTATGTGAGAGAGGGTGTCCCCACATTTGTCCTTGCGTATGTGGGACAGACTGTGTCACAGGACTGATGAACACAGTCACAAAAAACTTGTTTGTCCCCAAATGTAGGCGCATGCAAACAGGTTAGGTAAACCACTGACTGTAAGTATTTACAGTGTTGATGTCACATCAATCTCTCACAACAGCTTCAAACAGGTTAGTCCAACAACTTAATGTACATATGTACAGTGTTGATGACACATCAATCTCTCACAACAGCTCCAAACAGGTTAGTGGAACAACTTACTGTACATATGTACAGTGTTGATGGCACATCAATCTCTCACAACAGCTCCAAACAGGTTAGTGGAACAACTTACTGTACGTATGTACAGTGTTGATGACACATCAATCTCTCACAACAGCTTCAAACAGGTTAGTCCAACAACTTACTGTACATATGTACAGTGTTGATGACACATCAATCTCTCACAACAGCTCCAAACAGGTTAGTGGAACAACTTACTGTACATATGTACAGTGTTGATGACACATCAATCTCTCACAACAGCTCCAAACAGGTTAGTGGAACAACTTACTGTACATATGTACAGTGTTGATGACACATCAATCTCTCACAACAGCTTCAAACAGGTTAGTCCAACAACTTACTGTACCTATGTACAGTGTTGATGACACATCAATCTCTCACAACAGCTTCAAACAGGTTAGTCCAACAACTTACTGTACATATGTACAGTGTTGATGACACATCAATCTCTCACAACAGCATCAAACAGGTTAGTCCAACAACTTACTGTACATATGTACAGTGTTGATGACACATCAATCTCTCACATCAGCTTCAAACAGGTTAGTCCAACAACTTACTGTACCTATGTACAGTGTTGATGACACATCAATCTCTCACAACAGCTTCAAACAGGTTAGTCCAACAACTTACTGTACATATGTACAGTGTTGATGACACATCAATCTCTCACAACAGCATCAAACAGGTTAGTCCAACAACTTACTGTACATATGTACAGTGTTGATGACACATCAATCTCTCACAACAGCTTCCAACAGGTTAGTGGAACAACTTACTGTACATATGTACAGTGTTGATGACACATCAATCTCTCACAACAGCTTCCAACAGGTTAGTGGAACAACTTACTGTACGTATGTACAGTGTTGATGACACATCAATCTCTCACAACAGCTTCAAACAGGTTAGTCCAACAACTTACTGTACCTATGTACAGTGTTGATGACACATCAATCTCTCACAACAGCTTCCAACAGGTTAGTGGAACAACTTACTGTACGTATGTACAGTGTTGATGACACATCAATCTCTCACAACAGCTTCCAACAGGTTAGTGGAACAACTTACTGTACGTATTTACAGTTGGGACCATCCAAGCAGAAGCCATTGAGGTAACACTGACACATAACTCTCCTCACATGGCGGTTCTTGCAGTTTGGACCTGGGGATGTTGTAGAGACACATCTACAGCACATCAATCACTACTTCATGCAGACACATGAACACATCATTCACTACTCTATACATGTGCACATCTACAACACATCAATCACTACTCTATACATGTGCAACATCTACAACACATCAATCACTACTCTATACATACACATCCACAACACATCAATCACTACTATATACATGTGCACATCTACAACACATCAATCACTACTCTATACATACACAGTGACAACACATCAATCACTACTCTATACATACACATCCACAACACATCAATCACTACTCTATACATACACATCTACAACACATCCATCACATCCGACACATCCGACTTCTGCGGGCATTTGTTGACTGGGTTAACCTTCCCGGGGCATCACTACTCTATACATACACATCCAGAATACATCAATCACTACTCTATACAACTACACACCCACAACACATCAATTACTACTCTATACATACATATCCACAACACATCAATCACTACTCTATACAACTACACATCCACAACACATCAATCACTACTCTATACATACACATCTACAACACATCAATCACTACTCTATACATGTGCACATCTACAACACATCAATTCACTACTCTATACATACACATTGACAACACATCAATCACTACTCTATACATACACATCCACAAGACATCAATCACTACTTTATACATACACATCCACAACACATCAATCACTACTCTATTATATACATCTACAACACATCAATCACTACTCTATACATACACATCTACAACACATCAATTACTACTATACACACATTCATGTGCACATCTACAAGACATCAATCACTACATGATCTATATGACAGCTGGGAGACAACTGTACCAGACATGATCTGTAAAACAGTTGGGAGACAACTTTACCAGACATGATCTATAACACAGCTGGGAGACAACTGTACCAGACATGATCTATAACACAGCTGGGAGACAACTGTACCAGACATGATCTATAACACAGCTGGGAGACAACTGTACCAGACATGATCTATAAGACAGTTGGGAGACAACTGTACCAGACATGATCTATAAGACAGTTGGGAGACAACTGTACCAGACATGATCTATAATACAGTTGGGAGACAACTGTACCAGACATGATCTATAAGACAGCTGGGAGACAACTGTACCAGACATAATATATAAGACAGATGGGAGACAACTGTACTGGACATGATCTATAAGACAGCTGGGAGACAACTGTACCAGACATGATCTATAACACAGTTGGGAGACAACTGTATCAGACATGATCTATAAGACAGCTGGGAGACAACTGTACCAGACATGATCTATGACACAGCTGGGAGACAACTGTATCAGACATGATCTATAAGACAGTTGGGAGACAACTGTACCAGACATGATCTATAACACAGCTGGGAGACAACTGTACCAGACATGATCTATAAGACAGCTGGGAGACAACTGTACCAGACATGATCTATAAGACAGCTGGGAGACAACTGTATCAGACATGATCTATAAGACAGTTGAGAGACAACTGTACCAGACATGATCTATAAGACAGCTGGGAGACAACTGTATCAGACATGATCTATAAGACAGTTGGGAGACAACTGTATCAGACATGATCTATAAGACAGTTGAGAGACAACTGTACCAGACATGATCTATAACACAGCTGGGAGACAACTGTACCAGACAGGATCTATAAGACAGCTGGGAGACAACTGTATCAGACATGATCTATAAGACAACTGGGAGACAACTGTACCAGACATGATCTATAAGACAGCTGGGAGACAACTGTACCAGACATGATCTATAACACAGCTGGGAGACAACTGTACCAGACATGATCTATAAGACAATTGGGAGACAACTGTACCAGACATGATCTATAAGACAGCTGGGAGACAACTGTACCAGACATGATATATAAGACAGATGGGAGACAACTGTACTGGACATGATCTATAAGACAGCTGGGAGACAACTGTACCAGACATGATCTATAAGACAGCTGGGAGACAACTGTATCAGACATGATCTATAAGACAGTTGGGAGACAACTGTACCAGACATGATCTATAATACAGCTGGGAGACAACTGCATCAGACATGATCTATAAGACAGTTGGGAGACAACTGTACCAGACATGATCTATAAGACAGCTAGGAGACAACTGTACCAGACATGATCTATAAGGCAGCAGAGAGACAACTGTACCAGACATGATCTATAACACAGCTGGGAGACAACTGTATCAGACATGATCTATAAGACAGCTGGCAGACAACTGTACCAGACATGATCTATAACACAGCTGGGAGACAACTGTACCAGACATGATCTATAACACAGCTGGGAGACAACTGTACCAGACATGATCTATAACACAGCTGGGAGACAACTGTACCAGACATGATCTATAAGACAGCTGGGAGACAACTGTACCAGACATGATCTATAAGACAGCTGGGAGACAACTGTATCAGACATGATCTATAACACAGCTGGGAGACAACTGTACCAGACATGATCTATAACACAGCTGGGAGACAACTGTACCAGACATGATCTATAAGACAGCTGGGAGACAACTGTACCAGACATGATCTATAACACAGCTGGGAGACAACTGTATCAGACATGATCTATAAGACAGCTGGGAGACAACTGTACCAGACATGATCTATAAGACAGCTGGGAGACAACTGTATCAGACATGATCTATAAGACAGTTGGGAGACAATTGTACCAGACATGATCTATAAGACAGCTGGGAGACAACTGTACCAGACATGATCTATAACACAGTTGGGAGACAATTGTCCCAGACATGATCTATAAGACAGCAGAGAGACAACTGTCCCAGACATGATCTATAAGACAGCTGGGAGACAACTGTACCAGACATGATCTATAACACAGTTGGGAGACAATTGTACCAGACATGATCTATAAGACAGCAGAGAGACAACTGTCCCAGACATGATCTATAAGACAGCTTGGAGACAAATTTACCAGACATGATCTATAAGACAGCTGGGAGACAACTGTACCAGACATGATCTATAACACAGTTGGGAGACAACTATACCAGACATGATCTATAACACAGCTGGGAGACAACTGTACCAGACATGATCTATAAGACAGCTGGGAGACAACTGTACCAGACATGATCTATAACACAGCTGGGAGACAACTGTACCAGACATGATATATAAGACAGCTGGGAGACAACTGTACCAGACATGATCTATAACACAGCTGGGAGACAACTGTACCAGACATGATCTATAACACAGCTGGGAGACAACTGTCTGTACCAGACATGATCTATAAGACAGCTGGGAGACAACTGTCCCAGACATGATCTATAAGACAGCTGGTAGACAATTGTACCAGACATGATCTATAAGACAGCTGGGAGACAACTGTACCAGACATGATCTATAACACAGCTGGGAGACAAATGTACCAGACATGATCTATAAGACAGCTGGGAGACAACTGTACCAGACATGATCTAAAACACAGCTGGGAGACAACTGTACCAGACATGATCTATAAGACAGCTGGGAGACAACTGTACCAGACATGATCTATAAGACAGCTGGGAGACAACTGTACCAGACATGATCTATAAGACAGCTGGGAGAAAACTGTACCAGACATGATCTATAAGACAGCTTGGAGACAAATTTACCAGACATGATCTATAAGACAGCTGGGAGACAACTTTAACAGACATGATCTATAAGACAGCTGGGAGACAACTGTACCAGACATGATCTATAAGACAGCTGGGAGATGACTGTACCAGACATGATCTATAAGACAGCTAGGAGACAACTGTACCAGACATGATCTATAAGGCAGCAGAGAGACAACTGTACCAGATATGATTTATAACACAGCTGGGAGACAACTGTACCAGACATGATCTATAAGACAGCTGGGAGACAACTGTACCAGACATGATCTATAACACAGCTGGGAGACAACTGTACCAGACATGATCTATAAGACAGCTGGGAGACAACTGTACCAGACATGATCTATAAGACAGTTGGGAGACAACTGTACCAGACATGATATATAAGACAGATGGGAGACAACTGTACCAGACATGATCTATATGACAGCTGGTAGACAACTGTACCAGACATGATATATAAGACAGTTGGGAGACAACTGTACCAGACATGATATATAAGACAGTTGGGAGACAACTGTACCAGACATGATCTATAAGACAGCTGGGAGACAACTGTACCAGACATGATCTATAAGACAGCTGGTAGACAACTGTACCAGACATGATCTATAAGACAGCTGGGAGACAACTGTACCAGACATGATCTATAAGACAGCTGGGAGACAACTGTACCAGACATGATCTATAACACAGCTGGGAGACAACTGTACCAGACATTATCTATAACACAGCTGGGAGACAACTGTACCAGACATGATCTATAACACAGCTGGGAGACAACTGTACCAGATATGATCTATAAGACAGCTGGGAGACAACTGTCCCAGACATGATCTATAAGACAGCTAGGAGACAACTGTACCAGACATGATTTATAACACAGCTGGGAGACAACTGTATCAGACATGATCTATAAGACAGCTAGTAGACAACTGTACCAGACATGATCTATAAGACAGTTGGGAGACAACTGTCCCAGACATGATCTATAAGACAGCTGGGAGACAACTGTCCCAGACATGATCTGTAACACAGCTGGGAGACAACTGTACCAGACATGATCTATAAGACAGCTGGGAGACAACTGTACCAGACATGATCTATAAGACAGCTGGGACATAACTGTACCAGACATGATCTATAAGAAAGCTGGGAGACTACTGTACCAGACATGATCTATAACACAGCTGGGAGACAACTGTACCAGACATGATCTATAACACAGCTGGGAGACAACTGTACCAGACATGATCTATAAGACAGCTGGGAGACAACTGTACCAGACATGATCTATAAGACAGCTGGGAGACAACGGTACCAGACATGATCTATAAGACAGCTAGGAGACAACTGTACCAGACATGATCTATAACACAGCTGGGAGACAAATGTACCAGACATGATCTATAAGACAGCTGGGAGACAACTGTACCAGACATGATCTAAAACACAGCTGGGAGACAACTGTACCAGACATGATCTATAAGACAGCTGGGAGACAACTGTACCAGACATGATCTATAAGACAGCTGGGAGACAACTGTACCAGACATGATCTATAAGACAGCTGGGAGACAACTGTACCAGACATGATCTATAAGACAGCTGGGAGAAAACTGTACCAGACATGATCTATAAGACAGCTTGGAGACAAATTTACCAGACATGATCTATAAGACAGCTGGGAGACAACTTTAACAGACATGATCTATAAGACAGCTGGGAGACAACTGTACCAGACATGATCTATAAGACAGCTGGGAGATGACTGTACCAGACATGATCTATAAGACAGCTAGGAGACAACTGTACCAGACATGATCTATAAGGCAGCAGAGAGACAACTGTACCAGATATGATTTATAACACAGCTGGGAGACAACTGTACCAGACATGATCTATAAGACAGCTGGGAGACAACTGTACCAGACATGATCTATAACACAGCTGGGAGACAACTGTACCAGACATGATCTATAAGACAGCTGGGAGACAACTGTACCAGACATGATCTATAAGACAGTTGGGAGACAACTGTACCAGACATGATATATAAGACAGATGGGAGACAACTGTACCAGACATGATCTATATGACAGCTGGTAGACAACTGTACCAGACATGATATATAAGACAGTTGGGAGACAACTGTACCAGACATGATATATAAGACAGTTGGGAGACAACTGTACCAGACATGATCTATAAGACAGCTGGGAGACAACTGTACCAGACATGATCTATAAGACAGCTGGTAGACAACTGTACCAGACATGATCTATAAGACAGCTGGGAGACAACTGTACCAGACATGATCTATAACACAGCTGGGAGACAACTGTACCAGACATGATCTATAACACAGCTGGGAGACAACTGTACCAGACATGATCTATAACACAGCTGGGAGACAACTGTACCAGATATGATCTATAAGACAGCTGGGAGACAACTGTCCCAGACATGATCTATAAGACAGCTAGGAGACAACTGTACCAGACATGATCTATAACACAGCTGGGAGAAAACTGTATCAGACATGATCTATAAGACAGCTAGTAGACAACTGTACCAGACATGATCTATAAGACAGTTGGGAGACAACTGTCCCAGACATGATCTATAAGACAGCTGGGAGACAACTGTCCCAGACATGATCTGTAACACAGCTGGGAGACAACTGTACCAGACATGATCTATAAGACAGCTGGGAGACAACTGTACCAGACATGATCTATAAGACAGCTGGGACATAACTGTACCAGACATGATCTATAAGAAAGCTGGGAGACTACTGTACCAGACATGATCTATAAGACAGCTGGGAGACAACTGTACCAGACATGATCTATAACACAGCTGGGAGACAACTGTACCAGACATGATCTATAAGACAGCTGGGAGACAACTGTACCAGACATGATCTATAAGACAGCTGGGAGACAACGGTACCAGACATGATCTATAAGACAGCTAGGAGACAACTGTACCAGACATGATCTATAAGACAGCTGGGTCACAACTGTACCAGACATGATCTATAAGACAGCTGGGAGACAACTGTACCAGACATGGGCTTGAGACCAGTAGGAGAGCTGACATTTACTTATGTAGTCACACTTACCATGTCTACAGAAGCCCCTGTCGTACCATGGGCAGTCGCGGACTTTATTCTTGGGGTCAATGTGCAGAAATGGGCACTCCTTATTGCTGCACTGACCTACACATAATATCAACATGTCAGTCGCTGGATAGAATTCATTCACATGACATATAATTATAGTCTACACATGATCAGATGCAGGGAAATATGGCAGGCAATAAATGGTGCAACCAATTATCTGTGGCTTCTGTGTGTTCAATTTGGTTGAGGGTCTGTGTGGGGAGGACATGGAGGGAGGGCATGAGAGAATATGGAGGGAGGACATAGAGGGAGGGCATGGAGGGAGGACATGGAAGTAGGACATGGGAGAACTGGGAGGGAGGACATGGATGGAGGACATGGAGGGAGAACATGAAGGGGGGACATGGGAGGAGAACACAGAGGGAGGACATGGATGGAGGACATGGAGGGAGGACATGGGAGGAGAACATGGAGGGAGAACATGGAGGGAGGACATGGAGGGAGGACATGGAGGGAGGACATGGAGGGGGGACATGAAGGGAGGACATGGAAGAGAACATGGAGGACATGGAGAGAGGACATGGTGGGAAGACATGGGAGAAGGACATGGAGGGAGGATATGGGAGGAGAAAATGGAGGGAGGACATGGGGGAGGATGTGGGAGGAGAACATTGAGGGAGTACATGGGGGGGACATGGAGGGATTAAATGGAGGGAGGACATGGGGGAGGACATGGAGGGAGAACAAACGAACGAACGAAAATCTTTATTTTCAAAGGGTTAAGAATTGGGCATGCAGGCCCGTCTGACATTCGGCCCTTCCAATCACTCATCTTTCTTTCATCAATAATGCATAATATATTCACACAGGGAAAAAAACATTGTCAAATGAATGTTGTAAACATAAACAATGCATATTACCATGTTATGAGGCACATACCCCAACTACCCACCCATCCCCCATCCACCCACACACACCCCCAGGCACACATACATGCCCCAACCATCCCTCACCCACACACACCCTCACCCACACACACCCCCACCTACACACATCTCCCCATACACACACACATCTCCCACCCACCAAACAACCCCCACACACATCCTCCACCCTGTCATAATCTCCCCATTAATTCTACCGCATCGTCGTCAATGACGCCTGGCGAGGGGTCCACCTGTGAGCGACACTAACCACACTGTGTCAGGAATAGCCAGTCGGTGAATGCGTGGATCATGCAGTCCATGTAGGGACGCAACCCCGACTAGCGAGACTCACAGTGGTTAGCGGCCAGACGGCTTGGGAGCGTTGGACGAGACAGACGGAATGAATGGTGCTCGTATACTTGAGTATATGAACGCGAATAGAGAGAACGCCTGTGGGAATAATAGAAGACTGTGCGCTTGTGAGTTGTGTATACTGTATTGATATATCTATTGAATGTATTATTGCATCGCCTTTGTAATTGTACGATGCATGTAATGGTTGTGATGAGTGAGATGTGTGAATAAAGTGTTTGAATTGTAGTTGTAGCGTGTCACGTCAAGTCATTCTGTGACCGTGTTTGTATCACACTTGTTGGTGATTACGAGCCTGTGTTATTGCTGAGAGCAAGACTTTGACAAGTGTGAACGTGGGTGCATCGTCCTTCGTGGATTATTTGAACCATAAGTGTGAACGTGGGTGCATCGTCCTTCATGAGTTAGTTGAACCATAAGTGTGAACGTATCATCCATCTTTGAATTAGTTGGAAAATAGGATTGAATGTGTGTGTGTAAGCGGAAAGTTTTGGAAAGAAAGCAACATGGAAAGCAAGTTGTTGAATGTGTTGAACGGACTACAATACGACTAACAAACATACTTGACAGCACACAAACCTACAAAACTTAGTTGACAACGCATACACCACATAAACATACATGTCCTAATATTTTCTTCTTCCAAAAGCAACAGGTTTTTGTGTCATCCGAAACCGTTAGCAAGTGAAGTTCATTTTTACGGGTAGTAACGTTCAGGCAGCCATTCTCTGGTACAGTTCTCCATCGTACTCCAGAGCTCCAAAGTCACTTAAGTATTATCTTTTTTCACAAATACTTTTGTTTGTAGGCTTAGGCACAAGCTGTATTCGATAAATACTGTACAAATTATTTAATAACACCATAATTAACTCTTTGTGTACATTCATTGTATTTGATATACTTCACCATGTCCACATTGAATGATTTCATCGAATCTGGTTTAAAATTAAAGTTAACTGGTTATGAGTTGACAAAATGGAGTGAGGCAAAGTAAGCAAAGTATATCCAACGTGAAGATAGAGCTGCCGAAAAAGAGCTGAGAAGAGCAGAATTAGAGTCTGAGTCTAGAAAATCAGAAGCTGCTTTAAAGCACAGGCAGAATTAGATGCTAAAAAGCAGAAACAGAGGCCTGAAATAAAGAAAGCTGAGATCTTAGCCCAAAGTAAGAGGGAAGAACTTCGAAATGCAGCTGAAAATTAAACAGCTAGAAGCTGAAACATCAGCAGAGAAAGATTCTCGTAAGCCAGAAAGACTAGAAAAAGAGAATCAGTACAAAAAGTACCAAGGGATCGTCAAAAATTTCACCACTGGCGACTGCATTGCAGCATTTACCCAGAACTTTGAAACGATAATGGAGCATTATCAGATCCCAGAGACTGAATGGAACATTATATATATGAGAAGTCTTTCTGGGGAACCTCTCAAAGTGATAGAGACCATTCCCAAAGATCTTAGGAAAGATTATCAATATATTAAGTCCAAAATTATGTCACATTTCCTGTTAGATGAAGGCAGGCTACAGAGAACAGTTTAGCAAATTAGCTCCAAAACCAATGCAAACTTTCTCTGACTACATCTCAGTAGTACAGGATGTATTTAGCACATGGCTTTCATCAGCCAAAGTAAACACCTTTGATAAGTTGAAAGATCTCATTCTTAGAAATAAAATTATTTCATCTCTACCACCACCATTTTCTAAGTTTCTGAAAGAATGCGAGTGCGAGAGTGTGCAACATATAGAGAAACGAGGTTCGGCTTATTTCACAGACAACAAACATTGTTTTACTAGTGGATTGACTGACACAGACTTTGTAGCAGCCGCTACCTATGACAGAACAAAGTCAGGTCCCTATAGTAACAAGAAACCCTTTAAGCAATCTGCTGAGAAGTGTTACCAATGCAGATATTGCCATCTGTCACATAACGAAAATGATATGTGTGACAAACACCCTGGGTACCTTACATACTTGCAAAACTATATAGATAAGCAAGATAAGGAGAGAAAAAGCTATAAACGACTAACCAAATGCTTCCTTTGCAAAGCATATGGCCACTGGCGTCATGCGTGTAAAGGTAAACAAATGACTAGAAAGGCTAATGTAGCCATGTTTGATAGCTCTTCCTCAGATGAAGAAACATGTGAAAATCATCCTGTTAATTCAGCACAGGCCATTGATGTAATTCATCTTAACAAATGTACCATCTGTGATCGTTTTCATGAAGATGGCCTATTAACATGCGGCCACTCAATACCTATTGTCAATGAAGAAGCCAATTTGGTAATAAACTCCAGAGGTAAACTTAACATCCACCAAGGATTTGTAAATGGCAAATCTGCCACCGTTTTACGTGATAGTGGATGTACTCTTATTGGTTTAAAGAGAGACTTTATTTTACCTTCAGATTATACAGGCAAACATGTTACATGCAGAACTTTCTCAGGTTAACATTGAGAAATACCCACTTGCATGGGCCTATATTGACACCCCATTTCTCACAGAAAAGGTTAAATGTGCAGCATTATCCAACCCATGTTGCGATATAATCGTGGGTAACCTTCCTGAGGTAAATGATATGCCACATGACAGTTTAACATCTTCTGTCCAATGTATTGTTAATACCATATCATCTTCAACTGAAAATACTGTTGAAAATGTATTATCACCTGTGAATGAATGTATGTTTGCCAACTCAGTAACTTCATCAAATGAATGTATTGATATAAATGTAAAATCACCATGTCATGTTGATGATAGTGTAAATGCAGTAACTAGATCTGCTGCCAAAGTGCAAGATCAAATAGATCAGACTGAGGCTTTGGAAATGTTAAGCCCTGTGATATTACCTCCTAAAACCATGAGGGAGAATTTCACAACAGCCCAAAAGACCGATTTATCTTTGCACAAGTATTTTAATCTAATAGGCCAAAAGCCAAGACTAACAAAGAATGCTAAATGGCATTTTGTACTGAAAGGTGGTATCCTTATACGGTACTACACCAAAGGTACCAGCACCACTGAGCAAACGGTGTTACCAACCGAACACCGCCAACAAGCATTACATCTAGCAAATGACATACCCTTTGCAGGGCATATGGCTTATTCGAAAACTAGATCGAGATTACTTACTCAGTTCTACTGCCTAAATTCTGCAGTGATACCAAGCAATATTGCAGAACTTGTGACATCTGCCAGAAGCTTGTTAAAAAGGGTAAACACCTGCAAGCGGAACTTCAAATAACAGATCTAGCAAGTAGACCTTTTGAAAAGATCTCTGTTGATATTGTAGGTCCTCTTAACCACGTAACATCAAGAGGGAATAAGTTCATAATAACGATAATTGACCTCTGCAGTAGATGGCCTGAGGCAATTCCACTTAAGAACATAACTGCCAAGGATGTTATGGAAGTTTTCTTCCATATTTTTTCTAGAGTAGTTCCTGATACCATTCTCTCAGATCGTGGGAGTCAGTTCATAGCTGCAGCCTCTCAAGCTTTTACTAGAATGTTAGGGGTAAAGCAGTGCTTTAACAGCCCATACCACCCTCATTCGACGGGAATTATAGAAAAGATAAATGGGGATCTCAAGCATATGTTATCAAAAGTTACCTAGGAACACCCTGAAGAATGGGATACTTATTTACCTGCCATACTATTTGCATATCACGAAGTACCTCATTCCAGTACAGGTTTCTCACCATTTGAACTTGTATATGGAGCCAAACCACGCGGCCCATTATCTATGTACCATTCTATGTTAACTGAAAGTATAACCGTACATAAACCAGTATCATCATATGAACATGTAACATCATTGCGTGATAGGATAATGAAATCTTGTGTGTTAGCTAAAGAAGCACTGAAACAATCTGGTGCTATTTACAGACAGAATGCAAACAGAGGAAATAGGACAATAACACTGACACCTGGACAGGACGTACTACTTCTTTTGCCAAGCGACAGACATCTTTTGACAGACTCATGGCAAGGACCGTTTAAAGTACTGAGACAAATCTCGACTGTTGACTATGAGATAGCAGTGAAAGACAAACACAAAATATTTCACATCAACATGCTAAAACCATACTACAACAGAGACGAAGACCAAGAAGAGACAGCAGCAAGCACAACGATCACTTGACGCGACAAACAATCTGCACGACATCAAAATAAATCCTAACCTGACTCAGACAGAGACAGACAGTTGCAGACAACTGGTACAAGACTGCGACCTGTGTACGTATGACAAGACTTCTTCTGACAGACCATGTAACAACATTAGAACAGACATTTGACCGCATCAGACAGCACGGACTGACAGTCAAACCATCCAAAGTTGACATTGCCTACCAAGAAATTTCATTTTTTGGATTATAAAATTTATAAGGGCTTTGTCATAATGGACGATAACATCATGTCAAGAATTCTTAAATTGTTGTTTCATACGACAAATAATGTAAAAATGTCCTAGGTCTGTTAAACGATTACAAACAGGTTATACCAAATTTTGCCACATTGACGGAATGTTTCATTAACCTACTAACAAAATTGTAAACAGCCTAAGACCTGCATTTACAAAAAGTATTATCCTACTTTTCTAGTAACCCCATTCCTAAATTACCAAAATTTGCATATTATTTTCAGATAAAGAACTGACACGAACTCCGTAGCGATTTGGGCAGTACTTTTGCAACAGCACGACCAAATTCTCCACCCAGTGTACTCTGTGAGAAAAGTATCCATACAGACAACAGTCCGTTAACAATCATCACGGCTGGATATCCTACCAACCACAGGGTAGCACGATGGTCACTATTACTTCAATATTTCAGTTTTGAAGTCAGGCATATCTCTGCCACTCAAAATACGATTGCTGACCTTCTTTCCCGATGTCCTTACGACACACCCAAAAGCCCAATGGTGCCTGAGCGCACACAGCAGATGAATGAAAAATCTGCAGAGTAATATAACGCTCAGCAACACGGCGAATTATGAAATGTATTTCAGTAACGCTGTGCAGAAAGTGTGATAGGGACAACGTCCCAATGTAAATATATTATATATATATTTTATAACTAGAGTAATATTTGTGATGAATACTTGTGTTGTATGTGATCGAAAGGTAACATTATTTTAAATAACTATAAACATTGTAACGAACAGTGCTACGTGATTTCAAGACTCACTTGAACTATTCAAACATCCGTGGTACCTGCGAAGCAGTGTTCTGACGTATTTTAATCTGTGCGAGAGAGACTCTGACATCTGGATTCTACAGAACACATTTATTCCATTTTGTGAAAGAAAGAGTTAATCCGGCAGCTGTGCTTGTAAACTGAATACTCCGTTCCAGTATAAATCATTCAGACGGAATAACAGTGTGTTATCTACAACTTAACACACCAGCTGTGTATTTCCGGTGTTTGTAAAATTTATCTGAAAAGTAGCAGACTATAGTGTAATCCTCACAAAGAAGTTACGATTTATATAAACTTTGTGAGCTGAAATTTTACATATACAAATTGTATGTAAGGATTTTGATAGATGTGATCTGAGAATCATAACTTGATTAAAACTGATTGCCTGCCAAACAAAAAAGTGGTCATACCCAAACAGAAATTCAAGGCAGAAAATTTGAAGTAGGGGTTTGTCACAATAATGCTTTTAAAATGGTTAAAATGGTAGCAGATGCATTGTATTACATATAAAATTAAAGAGAATTGCACAGGGAACCTGACAGTGTTAATAATTAATTGATAGGTTACAAATATTATGACAATAATGAGAGTTTTAGTAATAACAATTGAAATTAAAGTGTTAAAAATTATGAAAAAAATTCACTTACCAAGGCGTTATTTTCTATCCCAAGCAGCTAATCCAGTTAAATTTAGTGAATTATGTTACACACACCAGTTGGGTTCAAGAATATCACAAGAACTGCTCCATAACACGAATAAAACGCAATGAAATCATTACATTATGAAGCACATAATTTTCACACAAAATGGAAAAGCCATCATATTCTTAGTAAATTTCACTGTTAGATTTTTTTTCTATATTATGACCGTCTTCTAAATAATTATCATGTTACACACACCAGTTGGGTTCAAGAATATCACAAGAACTGCTCCATACCACGAATAAAACGCAATGAAATCATTACATTATGAAGCACATAATTTTCACACAAAATGGAAAAGCCATCATATTCTAAGTAAATTTCACTGTTAGATTTTTTTTCTATATTATGACCGTCTTCTAAATAATTATCATGTTACACACACCAGTTGGGTTCAAGAATATCACAAGAACTGCTCCATAACATGAATAAAATGCAATGAAATCATTACATTATGAAGCACATAATTTTCACACAAAATGGAAAAGCCATCATATTCTTAGTAAATTTCACTGTTAGATTTTTTTTCTATATTATGACCGTCTTCTAAATAATTATCTGACTACTGCACAGGTTCGTTTTAAAATCTTTCACAAAGTCCTTTACATCACAATAACTATAATATAAAACTGTTTAAAATGGTAATTTTATTAAAATATATGAGGTCCAGAACGAGAAGATATTGTCACTTCGAATTTCGAAATATCATCAAACATTTTCCTAAAATTTGCACGGACCATGCCTGTTCTTTGCTGTATATTGTATTGATATATCTATTGAATGTATTATTGCATCGCCATTGTAATTGTACGATGCATGTAATGGTTGTGATGAGTGAGATGTGTGAATAAAGTGTTTGAATTGTAGTTGTAGCGTGTCACGTCAAGTCATTCTGTGACCGTGTTTGTATCACACTTGTTGGTGATTACGAGCCTGTGTTATTGCTGAGAGCAAGACTCTGACATACCCACCCACACACCCATACATGCACCTACCCACACATCCCCCACCTATACATTCTCGCCACCCATACACTCATCCTCAACCCATCCTGTAACCCATCAACACTCACCCAGCCACATATCCTCCACCACACACACTCAGACCACCAACCACCCAGTCAAATACATCCCCCAACCACACAAAATCACATCCCCACCATCCCACACATCACGCACCTACCCCCACACAAAACTAGCACCCACCCACACATCCCTCACTTTCACACAATCTCCCCCAACCACCCACACATCCCACGACTAGAGACATAAACACATCCCCCAACCTACACACACTCACCCACCCACACATC
This sequence comes from Cepaea nemoralis, assembly GCA_014155875.1. Classification (NCBI taxonomy): domain Eukaryota; kingdom Metazoa; phylum Mollusca; class Gastropoda; order Stylommatophora; family Helicidae; genus Cepaea; species Cepaea nemoralis. The sequence continues at coordinate 126,473 of JACEFZ010004589.1, forward strand.
CTCCACCCACCCCCAATCATACATCCCTTAACCACACATTCCCCCACTCACACACCACCCATACACACCACCCATACACTCACACACACACATCCCCCCACCAACACATCTCCCATCCACAAACACACACCTCCCACCCACACACCCTCCCCCCCAACACCGACACACATCTTCCCACTCATACACACATCCCCCACCCATACACTCATCTCCCACATATATCCACTCACTCATGTACTCATCCATCAACCACTCACACCCACACTCCCCCACCCACACATCAACACATACATCTCCCATGTGCCCACCCACACTCACACACACCACCCACCCAGCCAAATACACATCCCCCACTCTCACATACATCCTTTACCCACCCGCACATTCCACACCCAATCACATCTACCCCACCCACACACACCCCACACCCACACAGACATATCCCCCACCCATACTTACATCCCCACCACACACACATGGAAGGAGTACCTGGAGGGGGGACATGGAGGGAGGACATGGAGGGAGGACATGGAGGGAGGACATGGAGGGAGGACATGGAGGGAGGAATTGGAGGGAGGACATGGAAGGAGCTGCAGGAGACAGCAACAGATAAGACTACTTGAAGGAAAGTAACAAGATGAAGACACATCACAACAAGAACAGAAGGAAAGTAACAAGATGAAGACACATCACAACAAGAACAGAAGGAAAGTAACAAGATGAAGACACATCACAACAAGAACAGAAGGAAAGTAACCAGATGAAGACACATCACAACAAAAACAGAAGGAAAGTAACAAGATGAAGACACATCACAACAAGAACAGAAGGAAAGTAACAAGATGAAGACACATCACAACAAGAACAGAAGGAAAGTAACAAGATGAAGACACATCACAACAAGAACAGAAGGAAAGTAACCAGATGAAGACACATCACAACAAAAACAGAAGGAAAGTAACAAGATGAAGACACATCACAACAAGAACAGAAGGAAAGTAACAAGATGAAGACACATCACAACAAGAACAGAAGGAAAGTAACCAGATGAAGACACATCACAACAAGAACAGAAGGAAAGTAACAAGATGAAGACACATCACAACAAGAACAGAAGGAAAGTAACAAGATGAAGACACATCACAACAAGAACAGAAGGAAAGTAACAAGATGAAGACACATCACAACAAGAACAGAAGGAAAGTAACAAGATGAAGACACATCACAACAAGAACAGAAGGAAAGTAACCAGATGAAGACACATCACAACAAAAACAGAAGGAAAGTAACAAGATGAAGACACATCACAACAAGAACAGAAGGAAAGTAACAAGATGAAGACACATCACAACAAGAACAGAAGGAAAGTAACCAGATGAAGACACATCACAACAAGAACAGAAGGAAAGTAACAAGATGAAGACACATCACAACAAGAACAGAAGGAAAGTAACAAGATGAAGACACATCACAACAAGAACAGAAGGAAAGTAACCAGATGAAGACACATCACAACAAGAACAGAAGGAAAGTAACAAGATGAAGACACATCACAACAAGAACAGAAGGAAAGTAACCAGATGAAGACACATCACAACAAAAACAGAAGGAAAGTAACAAGATGAAGACACATCACAACAAGAACAGAAGGAAAGTAACAAGATGAAGACACATCACAACAAGAACAGAAGGAAAGTAACCAGATGAAGACACATCACAACAAGAACAGAAGGAAAGTAACAAGATGAAGACACATCACAAACAAGAACAGAAGGAAGTAACAAGATGAAGACACATCACAACAAGAACAGAAGGAAAGTAACAAGATGAAGACACATCACAACAAGAACAGAAGGAAAGTAACAAGATGAAGACACATCACAACAAGAACAGAAGGAAAGTAACCAGATGAAGACACATCACAACAAGAACAGAAGGAAAGTAACCAGATGAAGACACATCACAACAAGAACAGAAGGAAAGTAACAAGATGAAGACACATCACAACAAGAACAGAAGGAAAGTAACCAGATGAAGACACATCACAACAAGAACAGAAGGAAAGTAACCAGATGAAGACACATCACAACAAGAACAGAAGGAAAGTAACAAGATGAAGACACATCACAAGAACAGAAGGAAAGTAACAAGATGAAGACACATCACAAGAACAGAAGGAAAGTAACAAGATGAAGACACATCACAACAAGAACAGAAGGAAAGTAACAAGATGAAGACACATCACAACAAGAACAGAAGGAAAGTAACAAGATGAAGACACATCACAACAAGAACAGAAGGAAAGTAACAAGATGAAGACACATCACAACAAGAACAGAAGGAAAGTAACAAGATGAAGACACATCACAACAAGAACAGAAGGAAAGTAACAAGATGAAGACACATCACAACAAGAACAGAAGGAAAGTAACCAGATGAAGACACATCACAACAAGAACAGAAGGAAAGTAACAAGATGAAGACACATCACAACAAGAACAGAAGGAAAGTAACAAGATGAAGACACATCACAACAAGAACAGAAGGAAAGTAACAAGATGAAGACACATCACAACAAGAACAGAAGGAAAGTAACAAGATGAAGACACATCACAACAAGAACAGAAGGAAAGTAACAAGATGAAGACACATCACAAGAACAGAAGGAAAGTAACCAGATGAAGACACATCACAAGAACAGAAGGAAAGTAACCAGATGAAGACACATCACAAGAACAGAAGGAAAGTAACAAGATGAAGACACATCACAACAAGAACAGAAGGAAAGTAACAAGATGAAGACACATTACAACAAGAACAGAAGGAAAGTAACAAGATGAAGACATATCACAACAAGAACAGAAGGAAAGTAACAAGATGAAGACATATCACAACAAGAACAGAAGGAAAGTAACAAGATGAAGAGACATCACAACAAGAACGGAAGGAAAGTAACAAGATGAAGACACATCACAACAAGAACAGAAGGAAAGTAACAAGATGAAGACACATCACAACAAGAACAGAAGGAAAGTAACAAGATGAAGAGACATCACAACAAGAACAGAAGGAAAGTAACAAGATGAAGAGACATCACAACAAGAACAGAAGGAAAGTAACAAGATGAAGACACATCACAACAAGAACAGAAGGAAAGTAACAACATGAAGACACATTACAACAAGAACAGAAGGAAAGTAACCAGATGAAGAGACATCACAACAAGAACAGAAGGAAAGTAACAAGATGAAGACACATCACAACAAGAACAGAAGGAAAGTAACAAGATGAAGACACATCACAACAAGAACAGAAGGAAAGTAACAAGATGAAGATATATCACAACAAGAACAGAAGAAAAGTAATGAGATGAAGAGACACATCACAACAAGAACAGAAGGAAAGTAACAAGATGAAGATATATCACAACAAGAACAGAAGGAAAGTAATGAGATGAAGAGACACATCACAACAAGAACAGAAGGAAAGTAACAAGATGAAGACACATCACAACAAGAACAGAAGGAAAGTAACAAGATGAAGACATATCACAACAAGAACAGAAGGAAAATAACAAGATGAAGATATATCACAACAAGAACAGAAAGAAAGTAATGAGATGAAGACACATCACAACAAGAACAGAAGGAAAGTAACAAGATGAAGATATATCACAACAAGAACAGAAGGAAAGTAATGAGATGAAGAGACACATCACAACAAGAACAGAAGGAAAGTAACAAGATGAAGACACATCACAACAAGAACAGAAGGAAAGTAACAAGATGAAGAGACATCACAACAAGAACAGAAGGAAAGTAACGAGATGAAGACACATCACAACAAGAACAGAAGGAAAGTAACAAGATGAAGACACATCACAACAAGAACAGAAGGAAAGTAACGAGATGAAGACACATCACAACAAGAACAGAAGGAAAGTAACAAGATGAAGAGACACATCACAACAAGAACAGAAGGAAAGTAACAAGATGAAGACACATCACAACAAGAACAGATGGAAAGTAATGAGATGAAGAGACACATCACAACAAGAACAGAAGGAAAGTAACAAGATGAAGACACATTACAACAAGAACAGAAGGAAAGTAACGAGATGAAGATATATCATAACAAGAACAGAAAGAAAGTAACGAGATGAAGACATATCACAACAAGAACAGAAGGAAAGTAACGAGATGAAGACACATCACAACAAGAACAGAAGGAAAGTAACGAGATGAAGATATATCACAACAAGAACAGAAAGAAAGTAACAAGATGAAGACACATCACAACAAGAACAGAAGGAAAGTAACAAGATGAAGAGACATCACAACAAGAACAGAAGGAAAGTAACAAGATGAAGACACATCACAACAAGAACAGAAGGAAAGTAACAAGATGAAGACACATCACAACAAAAACAGAAGAAAAGTAACAAGATGAAGAGACACATCACAACATGAACAGAAGGAAAGTAACAAGATGAAGAGACACATCACAACAAGAGCAAAAGGAAAGTAACAAGATGAAGAGACATCACAACAAGAACAGAAGAAAAGTAACAAGATGAAGAGACACATCAGAACAAGGCTGAGAAAGAAAGGAAAGAAGATTCAAGTTTATCAGAGAAAAACAGGAAAGGAACATCAATGGAAGAAGAACATGAAGGCAGTGAAAGTCTGAATGATAGCTAGCAAACTTACCAAACTTTGAGAAAAAGAAGCATTCTGGCATTTTGGACATATCAAACTCATGAAGAAATTCACAGTCATCTCCCTTCTTGCAGAGTCCCCGCAGCCAGTGCTTGCAGACCACCGAGCGGTCACCTTTGATGTGCCTGAACGGGCAGGCTGAGCCCTTGTTGCACGATGCCGTCAGGAAGTATGTACAGATGGCAGCACCAGATTCTACACGTTCACAAAATAAACAGAAACTGTTAATGATCAACTTTGACCTTGCTGAAATTGAGAAACTATATTTTATGTATGTGCTCAGCGACATCATGCATCAACTGAATGGGGTTCATTGGTAAAGCTGTGGAAATGCAAACCAATATTGGAAACACACACAGTTCCAGAGATCAGTAAGCCAGTACTGGAAACACACACAGTTCCAGAGGTCAGTAAGCCATTACTGGAAACACACACAGTTCCAGAGGTCAGTAAGCCAGTACTGGAAACACATAAAGTTCTAGAGGTTAGTAAGCCATTACTGGAAACACACACAGTTCCAGAGGTTAGTAAGCCAGTACTGGAAACACACAGAGTTCCAGAGGTTAGTACGCCATTACTGGAAACACACACAGTTCCAGAGGTCAGTAAGCCATTACTGGAAACACACACAGTTCCAGAGGTTAGTAAGCCATTACTGGACACACACACAGTTCCAGAGGTTAGTAAGCCAGTACTGGAAACACATAAAGTTCTAGAGGTTAGTAAGCCATTACTGGAAACACACACAGTTCCAGAGGTTAGTAAGCCAGTACTGGAAACACAGAGTTCCAGAGGTTAGTAAGCCAGTACTGGAAACACATAAAGTTCTAGAGGTTAGTAAGCCATTACTGGAAACACACACAGTTCCAGAGGTTAGTAAACCAGTACTGGAAACACATAAAGTTCTAGAGGTTAGTAAGCCATTACTGGAAACACACACAGTTCCAGAGGTTAGTAAGCCAGTACTGGAAACACACAGAGTTCCAGAGGTCAGTAAGCCAGTACTGGAAACACATAAAGTTCTAGAGGTTAGTAAGCCATTACTGGAAACACATAAAGTTCTAGAGGTTAGTGTGACAAGAGCACAACCACAAAAACAAGACAGGACATGGTGGTGATCAGTCTTTGTCAGCAACCACAAATGATAACAAAACACAGACAGAATAACACTAAAGTCACAACATTAATGCATCATAAAATTATACAAACATGTTACATAACAATGAAGTTAGCAGAATGAAATGAAGTAGTAAGGTACTAACTCAGCAACTCCAAACCGATAAATGTTGGCAGATAGTCATATACAGTGACCTCAATTAGTAGGGTAAGTGTGGGCAGACAGTCACAAGCTAGAATATACAGTGACCTCAATTAGTGGGGTAAGTGTGGGCAGACAGTCACAAGCTAGAATATACAGTGACCTCAATTAGTGGGGTAAGTGTGGGCAGACAGTCACAAGCTAGAATATACAGTGACCTCAATTAGTGGGGTAAGTGTGGGCAGACAGTCACAAGCTAGAATATAGTGACCTCAATTAGTGGGGTAAGTGTGGGCAGACAGTCACAAGCTAGAATATATAGTGACCTCAATTAGTGGGGTAAGTGTGGGCAGACAGTCAGAAGCTAGAATATACAGTGACCTCAATTAGTGGGGTAAGTGTGGGTAGACAGTCACAAGCTAGAATATACAGTGACCTCAATTAGTGGGGTAAGTGTGGGCAGACAGTCACAAGCTAGAATATACAGTGACCTCAATTAGTGGGGTAAGTGTGGGCAGACAGTCACAAGCTAGAATATACAGTGACCTCAGTTAGTGGGGTGTTATGTTGTTTGTCCATCAAGAATGATGATGACCATTCATTTCATCCAGTGGGGTTGAAGGTATGGAGCCGTGGGTTCTAAGATGGCTGATAAGGCCTATTTTGGCTCGAAATGTTCTTTGACAATGTGGGCAAGGAATGCTTGACGTTTCTGGAGGAGGATTTCCTGCAGTGGTTTTTCTGTCCTGCCTTTTCTTCACAGCTCTTGCAGTCCTGGTTGCCTCACATATGACGACACCCTTGTGTAATGATGCACGCCACGAATTTCGGTCTCTGGCTCCAGCCTCCCAGGTGTCATGATGAATTCCAAAAGCCTTCAGTGAAATTTTCAGTGTCTTTAGAACGTTTCCTCTGGCCACCTTGGGAGCGTTTACCACAACGCAGTTCGCTGTAAAAAATTCGTTTAGGGAGCCTGTGATCTGGCATGCAAGTCAAGTGACCAGCCCAGCGAATCTGATTCTTCATCAGTAGAGTGTGGATGCTGGGCATGGATGCTCTTTCTAGGACTTCAGTGTCTGGAATCTTGTCTTGCCATTTAATCTTCAGTAGCTTCCTTAGGCAGACTGTGTGGAAGTGGTTTAATTTCCTAGCGTGTCACTGATAAACAGTCCAGGTTTCACAGGCATATAGCAGTGTGGATAATACAACTGCTTTGTAGACTTTTAGCTTTGTTTGCAGGCGTATTCCAGTTCTGTCTCATACATTCTTGTACAGTCTGCCAAAGGCTGCACTGGCCTTGGAGATTCTTGCATTCACTTCGTCATCAATTGTGGCAGCTTGTGACACAGTGCTGCCAAGATAGGTGAATTTGTCCACAACACTTAGTCTATGATCATTCACTTTGATATTCGGCACAGTGTGATTATTCCCTGGAGCTGGCTGGTACATAACTACAGTCTTCTCCAAGTTGATACTGAGCCCAAAGTTGGCACAGGCATGTGAGAAAGCTGAAACATTATGTTGCATGTCCGCCTCTGAGTTGGCGTACAGAGCGCAATCATCAGCAAACAGGAGCTCTCTGACAGTGCCGCTGTTAATTTTGGTTTTAGCTTTCAGCCTTTTGAGATTGAATAACTTTCCATCCATACGGTAGTTGATGTCTATTCCAATGTCATCGTTCTCGAAGGCATTCATCAACATGGCTGAAAACATGAGGCTGAACAGTGTTGGTGCCAGGACACATCCTTGCTTCACTCCATTGGTGACAGGAAAGGGTTCAGATAGTTCGCCATTTTCCTGTACTCTTGCCTGCATGCCATCATGAAATAGCCGCACTATTTGGACAAACTTTCGTGGACAGCCATATTTTGCCATAATCTTCCACAGTCCTTCTCTGCTGACTGTATCAAAAGCCTTGGTAAGGTCAATGAAAGTGGAGAACATTTTGCAGTTCTGTTCCTGACATATCTCTTGCAGCTGCCTTGCAGCAAAAATCATGTCAACAGTTCCACGTTCTTTTCTGAAGCCACATTGACTCTCAGGAAGAAGACCTTGATTGAGATGGGCTGTGAGGCGATTGAGAAGAATTCTGGCGAGTATCTTCGCTGCAATTGAAAGCAAGGAGATGCCTCGGTGGTTGTCACAGGATTGGCGGTTTCCTTTACGTTTGTAAAGGTGGACTATTGACGCGTCCTTGAAATCTTGTGGCATGGTCTCGTTCACCCATATGTTTGTAAAGACTTGGTGAAGCTGCTCTGTTAGGACCGGCCCACCTGCCTTGTATATCTCTGCTGGGATGGAGTCAGGACCAGGTGCCTTGCCGCTGGAGAGTTGCTGGATGGCTTTGTTTACTTCCACTATGGTAGGCAGGTCATCAAGTGTCTCATTGGTAGGAACTTGAGGAAGGTAGTTGATGGTTTCATCATCGAAGAAGGAAGTTGCATTTAAGATGTTACTGAAATGCTCTGCCCAGCGTTGAAGGATTTCTTTCTTATTGGTGATCAATGTTCCCCCATCTGCACTGAGGAGGGGAACTATGCCTGGTGATGTAGGACCATAGACCGCTTTCAGTGAGTCATAGAAGTTTTTCATATCATGTCTGTCAGCAAAGCCCTGAATTTCATCAGCTTTGCTGCTCAGCCAGGAGTCCCGCATGTGCCGAAGTTTCTGCTGCACTACTCTCTGAATGTTCTTGAAGGCATCTTTTTTTTATGTTGACTTTGGGTCATTCAAATGTGCCTTGAGGAGAAGATGTTTCTCGGCCAGCAATTGGTTGATGTCTTCGGAATTTTCATCAAACCAGTCTTTATGCTTTCGGGGGGCTGGACCCAGGATTTCCATAGCAGTGTTGTAAATTATGTCCTTTAGGGCTCTCCATTCTGTTTCTGTATCCTGTTTAGCTGCAGCATTTGGCTTGAGGCGGTCTTCCAGCATATTTTCAAACGACTGCTGCATTTTCTTGCTGTTTAGGCGGATGACATTTAGCTTTTTTTGCATTTTCACCCCTTGAGGACGCCATGGAAGCCTGATGTGAATGTTTATTTTTGAGACAATGAGACGATGGTCTGTCCAACATTCAGCACCACACATGGATTTTGTCACTCGGACGTCTTGTCTGTCACTCCTCCTGACGATGACATAGTCAATGAGGTGCCAGTGTTTCGAGCGAGGGTGCATCCACGATGTCCTATTTCTCATGGGGAGACGGAAAATTGTGTTCGTAATCAGGAGATCATGTTCGACACATGTCTGAAGGAGGCGGAGTCCATTGCTGTTACAATTTCCGACTCCATGCTTTCCAATAATGCCACTCCAAGAGGTGGTGTCCGTGCCTACTCTGGCAATGAAATCCCCAAGGAGTATAAGTTTGTCTCCTTTGGGAACAGATGTTAATACATTGTGCAGGTCCTCATAGAACTTGTTCTTGACATCATCTTCGTTGGTCATAGTTGGTGCGTAGACACTCACAATGGTTGCATGCTTCCTTCCATTCAGCAAGGGCAACTTCATGGTCATGAGCCTGTCATTTATAGCCTTTGGAAATCCAGCTAATTTGCCGACCAGGGCCGACTTAACCCTTTCGCGGCTATAGACGAGTTAAGTAGTACCGCGGTACGATGCTGTTGACGAGTTGACTCGCCTCCCGTAATCTGTCCCCCCGGTGCTATGGACGAGCTAACCCGTTTATACCATCTATACAAGAAGGCTATAGCCGTTTTCAAGCGTTTATGAATGGGGCACAAAGGTTACCTATTTTTAGATCCAAATGACCTATTTCACAGGCTCAACAGGCGTTAGTGTGCTGATAATGTGTTGTTGAGACAGTTTCACCAGCAACAAGCCTGTTTTGTGCGTTTTAATTTCTACGGTGTACTGGTTTGATAATACCCCCGCGTTTGTGATAGAGTATTTGTGCTTTTCACATAATTGTTTTATAAAATGGCGAAGAAATCAGTTCGTATAGATGAAGAATTAATGGAGTTTCTTTCACGAAGTGACAGCGAAGATGAATTCCAAATGAGCGACGAAGATGACGAGATCATGCAACCATCTACATCGAAAGAAAAAACCGGCGTAACTGAAAAGAGGTTATTTGCCAGTCCTGCGTCCTCATCATCATCGGAAGCAGAGTCCAGTGAGAATGAGGAGATGCCCTCAAAACGGCAGAAAACCGACTCAATGGCATGGACTTCCAATGATTTGAGACCGGTTATACACGGTTTTGATGATTCCAGCTCTGGCTGTAAAGCGGCTGTCAATAAGGACAGTTCAGTGCTTGAGTTTTTTTTACTATTTTTCACTGAAACACTTGTTATAGGCATCGCTGATGAATGCAACAGGTTTTACAAGAACATTTTAGAGAATGCTCCTGACACTGTTAGCGCTCGTCTTTCCCGCTGGACAGATACTAATTATGACGAACTTTTTTGCTTTTTTGCTTTGTGCATGCTAATGCCAAGAGTAAAGAAACTTAAAATTGTTGAGTACTGGTCAAAGGACTTTTTGCTCCGTACTCCTGTGTTCAGCGAGGTAATGTCTCGGGATCGATTTTTACTACTTTTGCGAATGCTGCACTTCGCAGACAACAACGTTGACGCCGGCGGAGACAGACTTTACAAGATTAGAAGTGTGATTGACAGTTTGCGTACGTCGTTCAAGAGTGCATTTTCGCCATATCAGAATGTTGTTATTGATGAATCGCTCCTTTTGTTCAAAGGACGATTATCATTCAAGCAATACATTCCATCAAAGAGAAGCAGATTTGGTGTGAAAACATTTGTTATGTGTGACTGCAGAACGGGTTATATTTTAGATTTTATTGTCTACACTGGTGTCAACAGTGACATTACTGTATCAGGTCTTGGGAAGGGGGCTGATATTGTTACTACTTTACTGGCACCATATCTCCAAAACGGGCATACCCTTTTTGTAGATAATTGGTACACCAGTCCTAATTTGTTTATGTGGCTTCACGATCATGCAACTAATGCATGTGGCACGGTCAGAAAGAATAGACAGAATTTGCCTAAAATGGAAGAAAAATTATTAAAAAAAGGAATTTGCTATAGGTCTACAAACTGTTTATTAGCCCTGAAATGGTGCGACAAAAGAGAAGTTTGGATGCTGTCTACATGTCACAATTCAGACATTGTACCAACAGAGAAAAAAGATTGGAAAACCGGAGAAAATACACAAAAGCCAAAGTGCATTGTTGACTACAATAAAAAATATGGGCGCGGTTGATCGGACTGACATGCTTCTCAGTTCTATTGAGTCAATTAGGAAAACTGTAAAGTGGTACAAGAAACTGTTTTTTCATGTTCTAGATCTGTCTATTTTAAATGCATATTCCATGTACAAATTGGTAACGGGGAATAATATTCCTCTTGCTGATTTTCATTTATCTTTAATTCGTGAAATTCTACAAAAATATTCTACGGAGAGAAGAAAGAGTGGAGGGGGACGAAGGAGCGAAGATCTGCCACTACGATTGGTACATCGTCATTTCCCATCTACAATAGAGTCCACAACGTCACAGAAGAAGGGGCCAACAAGAAAGTGTGTGGTGTGCTCTAAAAATAAAAAACGACGGGAATCAAGATATATGTGCAAGGATTGTGATGTACCTCTCTGTGTCGTACCTTGCTTCGGGGTCTTCCACAAACAACTAAATTATTAACTTTCCTTTGGTCTTTTCTTGTCATTCCATTCCTTGTTTTGCGTATGTTCCGTTACACTATCAATCCATCTTGTTATTGGTCTTCCGATTGTCTGTGTCCTTTTAAAATAATGTGAATAGTTTATTTTTCTCTGTTATTGCTTCTGTAACATCGTCATTCCACCATATTGTTACATTTTATTTTTTTAATTTTTCTATCTTTTACCTAATATCTTAATATTAATACATTATTATTTATATATAATTAAAATAACTTTAAACTAAACATTTTTAAAACATGAATAAGCTATTTTGTTGTTTTATCTCTTTGTAAAAGTGTTTGTTCAAACAATAGTGCCAACCTACCCAGTTTAGGAGTGCTTAAATTTTCCGGTGTTACAAAAATGGTCAACACCGCCGTGATATTTCCAGTTTCTTAGAGGTCAAGAAAGTATTTAGCACAGGCGGGGCTGTCAGCGGAGAAAGTATTTAGCACTGGGCGGGACGCTACTCAGAATTACGTAGCATTAAAAGGGTTAATGGCAAATCCCACACCGGCTTGGCATCTTTCCTCGCTTTTCCTTCCACTCCAGAAAAATGTGTAGCCGGCACCTATTTCACAGATTTGGCCTTCTTCTGCAAGTCGTGTCTCGCTCAAGGCTGCAATGTCGATGTTGTACCTGCCCAGCTCTCTCCCAATCAGTGCTGTTCGTCTCTCTGGACCCGACGCGCCGTCTCTGTCAAGTAGGGTGCGTACATTCCAAGTTCCAATTGTTACGGGAATATGGTTTACTCTTTTAGCTTTGCATGTTTTATCTTTGTTTGTATGTCGACCGCAGTTAAGGGTACGCACCAACCGCGGCTAGCTGGTTAGGTAGTGATGGAGCAGACAATGTTTAGGGCACCTTTTCTAGCCCCTTCCTCATGCTATGGAGGTGAGCAGTGTGTTCCTATAGAGGGCTGCTCAGTCGCTCAGGGGGCTGCCGAATCCCACTGCTGCTCCGGTCAGTAGAAGACGACCATATGGCCTGAGCCGCCTGTGTGCAGGTCTGCGACTACGGCTGCCAGCGTACCCACGCCTGCCGCTTCACCGCTCGCCCATCGCCACAGGGCTGAAGGTGATATATGACGTTGGATGAAGAATGACTTGCGCGATGACTTGGATTAAAGTGAGGAAGAGTTGCGCAATTCGTCGACCTCACTCTCTCGCCTGAGTCCGTCTGAGTCCAGTGGCAAGACAAGTCGAGATGACTGGAGACGAATACAGGTGCAGTGGATGACCAGGGCGCTCTATGTGCCTTGCCGTGCTTATTACGTTCCACAATGCTTTGCAGGTAAACGCCGTCTTGCCCGTTGAATCAGGAATGATTTCTTCCGCGCAGTCTGCCGAATCCTGTCTTCACATGCTGGGTAGGCATACCCTAGTTTACCTCTTGGTTTGACACCAACTGGGATACCCATGCCTGGTTTAGCCAGCCTTTCACAGCTGTTGCCCGGGGGGTGGCCGCTGTCGCATGCTGACAGCTACTAGGAGCCACAGGCATGAGCTGGGTGTCAGGCTTGGACCAGTGGGGGATGGGTCCTGAAAGGACATGAGAGTCATCCTTACCAAAGGTGCTACCAATGCCTGACACCCCGTACCCCCCAGTTAGTGGGGTAAGTGTGGGCAGACAGTCACAAGCTAGAATATACAGTGACCTCAATTAGTGGGGTAATTGTGGGCAGACAGTCACAAGCTAGAATATACAGTGACCTCAATTAGTGGGGTAAGTGTGGGTAGACAGTCACAAGCTAGAATATACAGTGACCTCAATTAGTGGGGTAAGTGTGGGCAGACAGTCACAAGCTAGAATATACAGTGACCTCAATTAGTGGGGTAAGTGTGGGCAGACAGTCACAAGCTAGAATATACAGTGACCTCAATTAGTGGGGTAAGTGTGGGCAGACAGTGGGTTTGTTCCACATCTGCTGTATATATATAGATACACATATGTCAGTAGGAAGTAGGCACAGCTGATATATTATTATGATAATTGTTACACAGCAGTGCCTTTTTGGGTGGCTGTTGAGCAAGTATCCATGGCTGTTGAGCAAGTGTCTGTGGCTGTTGAGCATGTGTCCGTGGCTGTTGAGCAAGTGTCCATGGCTGTATGGTGTGCATCCATCTGTGACTGGAACTGCATGTACAACACAAGTAGGTGTGTCAAAAACACTTCTGCCAGTGGACGGGAGTATGTTTGTCTCTCAATACTGAATGATGTCAAACTACTCTTGCAGGTATCGACAGGAGCATATTTGTCTCTCAATACTGAATGATGTCAAACTAGTCTTGCAGGTATCGACAGGAGCATATTTGTCTCTCAATACTGAATGACATCAAACTAGTCTTGCAGGTATCCAATTAAAACAATTAATGTGGAAAGGGGTGTGGCGCTATTCAACAATTGGATATTTGCGACTCTGATATCAGGTGATATAGTTCACGATAAAACAAAAACAGATTACTGGGCATATTGTTTCCTTCCATTGTTGGACAAACCACACTTCCCGGCTTCAAATATTGTGTATCTACATGGAGATCTAAGGTGTCTTTCTAAGACATAAGTGGACCCATAAATTCTGTTTTATATAGCAGTTGTGCATTGTTCTATTATGTATTATTCAAATTAGCATCCATCTGTATGTGCATTTAATAGGTTTCGACTATTAAAGTTGGCAAGCTCATCCCAAACTGCAACTATGAAAATTGCATGCTGCAATGTGATATTTCAATGGCGGGAAATAGCAGTATTTCTTGTCATAATCCAGTAATGACCATTTAATATTGTTATGATATATTCACAGCAAATTCAATGCTAATAAATGCATGTTTGCATTCAACACTCATTATATTATTCATGTATAATTGTCCATCATTCTCGATGGAAAACATCAATTATAATTCTGCAACTTTTAATCACTTGTCAGAATGACATCTAAGCATGCTGGTAGACAGCTAGGCAGCGTCATGCAGACTGACGTCATAACAGTATGATGTGATCGGTATATATATATATATACACATACATATGGGGGTGTGTGTTTATTTGTATGGGTGTGTGTATGTGTGTGTGTGAATATATATATATTAGGGCTGCGGAAGTTAATGATTAATTAATCGATTAATTGTTAATTTTTTTTAACGATAAATTTTTTTTTTAATGATTAATCAAAAACTTTTCTCCCATCACTTATACAAATGAACCAAATGTCGAAAAATTGTCAGACATTTTAAACATAGTACTGCAAACACAACCGAGTTGCAAAATTGTACTGCATCACCATTGTGTAAGCTGCAGCAAAATGTACAAACAAGATGGAACAGTATTTTTATTATGCTACAGAGTCTTCTACAGGCCAGAGGAGCATTAACTGTCTACATGTCAGATGAAAAGAAGCAATACAAAGGTCCAAAACTGTCAGATTCGGATTGGGAGAAGATTTCGAAATATGTCAAAGTTATGGACTTATTCTGTCAGACCACAGTCCTGCTTGACGGTCAAGATTATTTTTCATGTAGCTGTGTATTGCCACTGCTATCATCGTTGACAAAGCTTATGACTGTACACGATGATGATCCGGGCTACGTAGCTAAATTTAAGGCATCATGTATTAATGACTTCAGTGAACGTGTAGTTAATATGACAAGTATTAAAATACTACAGACTGCAACAGCACTTGATCCACGCTACAAATACCTGAGGGATGGGTGGGTGGGTGAGGGAGTTTGAGAGTTTGTCAAAAGATGCAAAAGAATGAACTTGGTCATGTATTAAACAACAAATAGCAGTTGGTGTTCAAGCTCTGCTGGTTATATTGTTAATAAGACATGCTCGTCACTTGAACCAAATACTGTCAACATACTCGTCTGTTTGCATAGTTGGTTATTAGATGACATATCTCCCCCGATGTGTCTCCACCTTGACGTGGTGGGGGAGCTTGCGAGTCCCATAGACCCCATTTGCTTGCCGATGGGTGAAAAATTACATATCGGACAGCTTATGGGATAGGGACCAGACTAAGAGAGACACAACCTGCTGCTCTGCAGGCATAGACTGAGGATAGCAGTCAAAATTTTAATGAGGTGCACAAAGGCAGAATTTCTTGGTCCGGACAAAACTCTTAAGGCTCCCTGTCGAGGGCTGTGGCTGAACGCCTCTAAGCCACAAAACCCTCGGATCTTAGAGCCAGGCTGATACCCGTCTACCGGAAAATAGAAACATGATACTGAGCAAGCTACATGCTCAGGTCTGATACATGTTCGAAGGCTCCCAGCTGGGGGATATGAGAGTTTCCCGGATGAAGGGGCCTGGCCATTTCCCGTTCACTGCTGCACGAAGGTAAGGTGCTGAGCCGGCAGCACATGTAGCCTACCTCGTGAGCGAGTACAAAAAAGTCAGAAAAGTGCCCCAGTCGAAGGGTTACGGAAACTGTCTGTATCTAACTCATAGAGAGTGTAGACAAAAGTGGAAGAATGTCTCATCAACGCGAAATGGAACGCACGGCGAGCGAACCTATTGCGTGGTCTGAAGTCACAAGCAAAAGCTTACCGAGTGGATGTCACTCGCAGTCTGACCGCTCCTGGTGCGTGATTGAGCGATCAGTGGCAAGTGGGATGCCCAACACATGGAAGTGAGGAACTAAAGCAGCCATGAGCAGGACGTGGAAACTCCTTGGGTGAGCCCAGTCTCAGAGCAATATGTGCCGGCTCTGCAATTATGGAAGCCTCCTTGGATAGCGAGATAATGCCCATGGTCTGCCCCTGCCTTCCCTTGAGGGCAGACCACGATGTCGTTGATCGTTCTATCTTGACCAGCTGAGATGTGGGTGACATTACAACAGTCTAACGTGTCTCGAAACCAGAGGAAGGCTAACCTCACTAAAAAATGCCCGCCGGAAGTCGGAAGTGTCGTCCTACGGGTGGCAAACTAAAAATTGACACTACGCATTTACGTCCGAGTGAAATGTCTCGTCCGAATGTCTCCCGTGCTAGGAACAGCTCTGACTACCTAGTTTCCGAATGCCGCTCTTGTTCGGAACAGCTCTGATCTGACTAGGTAGTTTTCCGAATGTCCGCCGTGCCTGGAACAGCTCTGATGGGTACAGGGACAAGCACATGTCCGAAAACTCGCTTAGTGGAAACAGACCGCAGAGCTGACTGGTTTGTGCAGGAACGGCCCAGGGCGAGCGAAATGCCCAATATATTGAAGTGAGGAATTAAAACAGCCATGAGCAGGACGTGACGATTCCCTCGGTAAACCCAGCACCAGAGCGTTATGTGCCGGCTCTGCAATTATGGAAGCCACCCAGGATGGCGGAAAATGCTATGGACTGTCCCTGCCTTCACTTGAGGGATGACTGTGTAGTCTTCGACTGTTCCAACTAGACCAGCTGAGATGTGGACGGTACCACAAAAGTGAGAGTCTCCCAGGATTGCTAACCTGGTCAAAAATGCACGCTAAAAGTCGGATGTGTTGGCCTGAGGGTTTCGACCCGAGGGTGCCTAACCAGACACACCGCAATCACATCTGAAAAAATCACTCCGGATGAACGCAAAGAAGAAGAAGAAGATGACATATGGTCATATGAACAAGACAATCCAGTGTTATTTCATTTTTGATAAATACGACTATAATGTGAGATATGTGACTATAAATGTTTTGCTTTAATCGAAATTAACTATTAATTAATCGTTAATTTTTCGGCCACACTGCTAATACACAGTTATCGGTCTTCATACACACATTTACATAAACATTCACACATAAATTAAGGTATGTGACAACATATATGTTATCACCATTTGACGTGACTGAAAATTCTTTTGAAAGACAGTTTTCAGACCCATCTATAATTTATAAAACACTTTTCTTTGCCACATTATATAAAACTAAATAAATGGCTGTTTATTTTTAATAATTAGTTAGGTCACGGCACATCCTATAGAATAATAGATAGCATGTCAAGTTAGGCCTTGACACCCCGGATGAATGATATATGATTGCTGTGTGGTTTGATTGATTTTTTTTAAAAGCCACAGTAATAGAAGGCAAAATTTAATGTTCTTAGCTGTCAATTTTACTGGGCCGTGAGCAGAACTGCTCATTTGCTCAGATTCCTGTGCACTTCCTTGTTGTTGCAGATCTCGACACTAAAATATTAATATGTTTATAACTGACACACGGGCTTCGTTGAGATACCCTTGGATTCGTATATCCAACTGTGATGGTTTCATAAGTAAATTCCCCCCCCCCCCCCCCCCCCCCCCCCCCCCCCCACTAAAAAAAAAAACGACCAAAATTGCTAAATTAATTTTTAATATTGTTAATTTAATAAATAAATACACAAAAAAACGTACTATCCATTCCAGGAAATGGTAGCGGCTGGGCCCCTTTCTGCAGTTCCAAGGCCAACTCAATCTGAAATTTAATGCCATCAACAGGAGCAACAATTTCCTGCATGTTGGTGATGTGAGAGCGGCGGAAAACGCTGGAACAAGTGGAGAACTTGACGGGACGAGAAGCGAGCCGGGCAGACTCGGGTCTTCGGGTCGTTGAGACGTGATGGGCGTCGGCAGTAGCCTGCCCTTGTCTGTGCAAATCTCGCAGCTGCTTCACGAAACAATAGTTATAGTGTTTTTTTTTGTTGTTTGTTTGTTGCCTCAATATAAAATTCAATATTTCAGTAACCAACTGAGGGAAAATGATGAGATTTAGCATATAACCTTATAATTAGGTCCACCCAACAAAAAAAGTTTTGTTCTGGAGATTGTACAGCAGATTTCAATATTTGTTTGTATGCGGTATATATTTTATTGTTCCCGCATTCATTCCATCATTCTAAGAGTATTACCGCTTCAACAAGACACACCCCCCGCTGTTTTTGAAATTTGTCTGCGCGGTTTTCGCTTTTGGCAGACTGAGGGAATTTATATGGGGTAGTTCAGAGGTGTCGTCAAACTGTAGGTTCTTTCATGAAACGTGATTATATAAATAAACTAGCTGGCTTGGCCCGGCTCCTGGCGGGGATCGATCTATCTATCTATATATATATATATCTATCTATCTATCTATCTATCTATCTATCTATCTATCTGTCTATCTATCTATCGATCGATCTATCTATCTATCTATCTAATCTATTTAATCTATCTGTCTGTCTGTCTGCCTGCCGGCCGACCCACCCACCCACCCACCGACCGACCGACCGACCGACCGACTCACCCACCCACCCATCCACCCAGCCAGCCAGCCATCCACCCACCCACCTTTCTGCCTACCTACCTACCTACCTACCTACCTTTCTGTCTGTCTGTCTGTCCGTCTGTCTGTCTGTCTGTCTGTCTGTCCGCGCTATTAAATATTGATAAAAGTTACTGGAAAAAACGTCAGGACCATGTGTTGAAAGAGGAAGAGGACTATTGGAGAAAGGATGGATTGAATTTTATGCAACCGAGAGCAATCATCAACCTACTGGAATCGTCCGACACAGATTAAGGTCTGAGCAGATCGCAGACCTTAATCTACGTACATACTTACTGGGATATTTTGCTCCAACTATTCAGACGAATTGCAGGCCCTAAACATTACAGCATCAGCATCAGCTGAAGAAACAAGAAGGAAATGAAAAATAAGGTAAGAAATATATTCCTTCTACTTTCCTGTTAATTTACAAATTATTTACCCCGTGCCTCTGTAAATTCTCTGTTTTTACTAATATTACACATTGCACCCCTCTCGGGATTCTCCGTGGTGAAGTGGTCAAGCCGTCTGACTCGGGCTCCGAAGGTTGTATGTTCGATTACGGGCCACGTCCTTCATTTCACGAGTGCATTTTTTCGGAGACTCCCGAGGGTCGTCGCTGGAGCTACGGAGTTCGTGCTTTGTGCGATGCTTTCCGCGCTGCGGAAAGAAACTGAGCCATATGGGATAAAAACCCGGTGCAATGCAGCCGACCCTGTCGATTTTAAGCTAGTTCTTTCATTGCACCCACTCCCAAACGAATCCGGATACGCCTTTGTGTGTCATCAGAATTGGCAGGTCTCACATTACCGTAAAAATAAATTTGTTAGCGAGAAATCACTAGTTGTTGAGCAAAACATCAAAGGAATGTCATCGCTTTCAATGATTTAAGTTGTTTTTGGACCTATCAAAGACATGTTCCTTGGGTGGGGGTAAATATAAGACGGCTGGAAAAATTTCATAACGACGCAACAGACAGTTTTCAAAATAATTGATCGTGAATGAAGGCAAACAAATGTGGACATACAATAGTTAGTTATAGTATGTCTATAAAAAAAAAAACACTATAGTCCACACATCCTCATTACACAATGAACCATTCTAACTAATGAAACAATAGTTAGTTAGTCCACAGATCATCCCCATTGCACATCGAAACATTCTAACTCATGAAACAATAGTTAGTTATTCCACAGATCATTCCCATTGCACATCGAACCATTCTAACTATTGAAACAATAGTTAGTTAGTCCACAGATCATCCCCATTGCACATCGAAACATTCTAACTCATGAAACAATACTTTTACAATAGTTGGTTAGTTAGTCCACAGATCATCCTTATTACACATCGAACCATTCTAACTCATGAAACAATAGTTGGTTAGTTAGTCCACAGATCATCCTCATTGCACATCGAACCTTCTAACTCAAGAAACAATAGTTAGTTAGTTAGTCCACAGATCATCCTCATTACACATCGAACCATTCTAACTCAAGAAAGAATAGTTAGTTAGTTAGTCCACAGATCATCCCCATTGCACATCGAAACATTCTAACTCATGACACAATAGTTGGTTAGCTTGTCCACAGATCATTCTCATTGCACATCGAACCATTCTAACTCAAGAAAGAATAGTTAGTTAGTTAGTCCACAGATCATCCCCATTGCACATCGAAACATTCTAACTCATGAAACAATAGTTGGTTAGTTAGTACACAGATCATCCCCATTGCACATCGAACCATTCTAACTCAAGAAACAATAGTTAGTTAGTTAGTTAGTCCACAGATCATCCTCATTACACATCGAAACATTCTAACTCATGAAACAATAGTTGGTTAGCTAGTCCACAGATCATCCTCATTTCACATCGAACCATTCTAACTCATGAAACAATAGTTGGTTAGTTAGTCCACAGATCATCCTCATTACACATCGAACCATTCTAACTCATGAAACAATAGTTGGTTAGTTAGTCCACAGATCATCCTCATTACACATCGAACCATTCTAACTCCCCGGGAAGGTTAACCCGGTCAACAAATGCCCGCAGAAGTCGTATGTGTCGGCCTAACGGCGCAAGAACGCAGCTCTGCTGTAAACAGGCACAACGCAATCACATCCGAAAAAAAACTCCGGATGAACGAAGAAGAAGAAGAAGAACCATTCTAACTCATGAAACAATAGTTGGTTAGCTAGTCCACAGATCATCCTCATTTCACATCGAACCATTCTAACTCATGACACAATAGTTAGTTAGCTAGTCCACAGATCATCTCCATTACACATCGAACCATTCTATCTCATGAAACAATAGTTGGTTAGTTAGTCCACAGATCATCCTCATTACATATCGAACCATTCTAACTCATGAAACAATATTGAGCAGTAGAGTCTTCATCTTCTGGCCTTCTATCTCTCTGGGGCAGGGGCCGTCGACCCACCTCACTCCTGGCCATCTATTTTGTTGCTGCCCCCTGTAGCTCCGTCTAGGTTCTGTGCATACCTCTTCAATCAGGTGCCGAAGAAGGATGGCTGCAATGGATCTTCAACACTGTCTGTCTATCGCCCTGACTGTACATTCTGTCAGGCTGATGCTCGTCCATCTCTTAATGTTATCCTCCCACTTGTATCGTTGTCTACCTCTTGCTCGCTTGCCCTCAACCTTGCCTTCCAGTATGGTTTTTAAAAGAGTATCATGTCTTTTAACGTGGCCAAAAAATTTCACTTGTCTCCTCTTTATTTCTTTCATCAACTCTCTCTTCATTCCCAGTTTTTCTAGGACCTCTGCATTTGATTGTTTTTGTTTCCATGAAATACGACCTATTCGTCTGTATATCCACATCTCCAGGGCTTCAATGCGACTTTCTAGTTGCTTGTTCAATGTCCAGGCTTCCGCGCCATACAGTAGCGTTGAATATACGTAGCATTTGACAATTCTCATTTTTAATGCGTGCCTTTGAAATCATTTTTGGCCATTTCTATTTTCTTTTTGATTTCCATGTCACTTCTGCCATCATCTGTTATTATATGTCCAAGATAAGAGAAACTTGATACTTGTTCTAGTATCTGCCCATTTACTGTGATGTTCATTGATGACCTTTCCCTTTCACTGCTAGAGGTCTTTAATTCTCTTCTCCGTGTGCTTTTAGGTACCCCCACTATTTCGTTCGCCTTATGTGTTCTGGACAAGAGTGTCTAGTTATTATGTCCTCTTGTTTTCTCACTGTGTCCTAACCAGCGCTAGCATCTTTTCGTCACCTTTTGTTTGGTTCTCTCCGCGAGCTCCACATTGGTGATTTTGACCTACCATTGAAGTGCACTCTTCTGCGCAGGGCAGGCACCAGAAAATGAAAGTTTGTAGTTGATTATTAACTAGCTGACCCGGCCCGGCTTCGCCCAGTCCCTGGTGGGGAGCATCTCATTTAATTCATATACGTAGTCATATAAGCTCCCGTTCCCGACTATCTGTCTATCTGTCTGTCTGTCTGAGCCGGCCCGGCTTCACCCAGTCCCTGGTGGGGAGCATCTCATTTAATTCATATAAGTAGTCATATAAGCTCCCGTTCCCGACTATCTGTCTGTCTGTCTATCTATATGACCCGGCGTGGCTTCGCCCAGCTCCTGGCGGGGAGCATCTAATTAAATTCACACAGTAACTTAAAAGAATGTCCTTCCACACACCATCCATTATTTTTAATGAAAACTGTTTTTAATCACCTACATGACTGTAGATAACTTCTTTAAGCATAAAAAGATGAGTTACAATGTTATGCATTATGCATTATTTTTATGAAAACTTTGAAAATGCCTTAAAGATTATATCATTATTTATTATAACTCATATGCCTGTAAATAACTATAGACAAAGAGTTTATAAATCTTTGAAAACGATGCAACAATATGACTATAAAGTATATAGAAATGTTATTAAAAGTTATGCCCCTTGAAATAACTTTTCTAGAGTTAAGTCCCCTTGCTATATAGACATTATAATGAAAAATGAAATATTAAATTTTAGTAAGTAAGTAGCCGATTTTACACTAAAAAACTATGACAGAAAGTTGCACAGGAATGAAAATAAAACGTGTAGAAAATTGCATCTCAATCGGATGGACCGTTCGCGAACGCATAAAGAACGGACGGACATACAGTTTCTTTTATATATATAGATGCGTGTAGTTGTTCTCTGTGTTTCTGACCAATACAGTAGAACTGAATAAACATTGGGGTTAAATATAATCAGCTTAATGCTAGGCTTATGCTGTTTAGTTTTTACTTCCACAAATAGCCTAGTGCTATGAAAATCTCTCTTGCTTTTTGTGTTCTTATTATAATCTTTATATGTCCCCTTATTTTTCTTTACATTGCCACCCAACAATGATTCCGCCTCTTGAAGTGACTTTCCCCGGGAAGGTTAACCCGGTCAACAAATGCCCGCAGAAGTCGGATGTGTCGGCCTAACGGCGCAAGAACGCAGCTCTGCTGTAAACAGGCACAACGCAATCACATCCGGAAAAAAAACTCCGGATGAACGAAGAAGAAGAAGAAGAAGTGACTTTTATCAAAGGAGATCAGTTTGTCATTTGCTTGGTTTGATCTCATTATCTTTGTCTTTCATCTATGAAATGTGTTAGACCTTGTTGTTGTGACCTCTTATCCTGAGCCCTTTCCTGTTCAGTGGAGTGAAGCGAGGATGTGTCCTGGCACCAACACTGTTCAGCCTTATGTTTTCAGCTATGCTGACGAATGCCTTCGAAAACAACGACATTGAAATAGACATCAACTACCGACTGGATGGAAAGTTATTCAATCTCAGAAGGCTGAAGGCTAAACCCAAAACTACCAGTCAGAGAGCTCCTGTTTGCTGGCGATTTCGCTCTGTATGCAAATTCAGAGGCATATATGCAACACAACGTTTCATCTTACTCGTATGCCTGTGTCAACTTTGGACTCAATATCAACTTGGAGAAGACTGTAGTTATGTACCAGCTAGCTCCGTGGACTAATCACACCGAGCCAAATATCAAAGTGAATGGTCATAGACTAAGTGTTGTGGACAAATTCACCTATCTTGGCAGCACTGTGTCACAAGCTGCTACAATTGATGATGAAGTGAATGCAAGAATCTCCAAGGCCAGCGCGGCCTTTGGCAGACTGTACAAGAATGTGTGGGACAGAAATGGAATAAGCCTGCAAACAACGCTGAAAGTCTACAAAACAGTCATAATATCCACACTGCTATATGCTTGTGAAAACTGGACTGTTTACCAGCGACACGCTAGGAAATTAAACCACTTCTACACAGTCTGCCTTAGGAAGTTACTGAAGATAAAATAGCAAGAAAAGATCCCAGATATTGAAGTCTTAGAAAGAGCGTCCATGCCCTGCATTCACACTTTACTAATGAAGAATCAGATTCACTGGGCTGGTCACTTGACTCGCATGCCAGATCACAGGCTACCTAAACGAGTTTATTTACGGTGAGCTGCCTGTGGTAAACGCCACCAATGCGGCCAAAGAAGATTTCACTAAAAGTTTGTGGAATTCATCACGACACATGGCAGACTGCTGCCAAGGACCGACATTCATGGCGTACATCATTAAGCAGAATAGGCCTTACCAGCCATCTCAGAACTCACTGCTCACAACTTTCAACATTGCTGGATGAAATGAATTATCATCATACTTGATGAACAAACACTATATTACAAATACAGACAATTTACTTCGAAAGAAGAGGCATGCGCGTGCTTGTGGAAAGGCTGGCTATTTAAACTGTGATATCTCTGAGTGGATTGTGTTCTCTGAGTGGATTGTGTTCTCTGAGTGGATTGTGTTCTCTGAATGGATTGTGCTCTCTGAATGGACTGTGTCCTCTGAGTGGATTGTGTCCTCTGTGAGAGGACTGTGTTTTCTGAGTGGATTGTGTTCTCTGTGAGAGGACTGTGTTTTCTGAGTGGATTGTGTTCTCTGAGTGGATTGCGTTCGTTCTCTGTGAGAGGACTGTGTTCTCTGTGTGGATTGTGTTCTCTGCGTGGATTGTGTTCACTGTGAGAGGAATGTGTTCTCTGAATGGATTGTGTTCTCTGTGAGAGGACTGTGTTCTCTGGGTGTATCGTGTGGACTGTGAGTGTACTGTGAGTATACTGTGTCCACTGAGTGACTGAGTGTATGATCAGGTAAGCCAGACGGCGGACGGCGGCCTGCAGCCAGCCAACCAACAGCCGGTCTCGCCCCGCCCACCTGTGGCCTGTCGTCTGTTGTCGTCTGCCAGCTTCCTGTTTGTAAACAGTCATGGCGGCAGGAAGGCAAACGTCCGCTCTCGGTCAGCTTGGTGTGGGCCCCACCACTGCTGTTGTTGTTGCAGTTACTGCTTGTGGTCGACATTGTTAGCTTCCTGATACTGATAGCTGCTGATTGTACACACCATGAACAACCTCATTACACTGCGTACCGGCAAGGGCGAGTATCTGCCGGGCCAGACTGTCTACGGGTGGGTGTCATCACATCCACAATTAGATTAATAATAAATTTAAAATAATAATTAATAAATATAATATAATACATGCATTTTGTTAGTAACATTTTCATCTTATTCATGTTTGTTTGTAGGTCAATTTTAAGCCGAGATATTAATATAATTAATGTTTATATGTCAATCATGTAATTTACTATGAACAAAGAGGGAAATATTGTTTGAGCACTGTGATCAAATGACTAACACTTTCATAACTGACTGTTTTCTAACACTTACGCCAATATAATAACTTTGTTTTATTTACAAAGACCTTAGCAACCATATGTCATTCTGTTAGTGATCATGAGACCTACGTAGGTTAAACAAAATATCTGGCAACTGCTACTGCCTATACTAGGTACTTGGCGGTGTAGGACAGGGAGGGTGGAAGGGGGTGGGGTGGGGGCATTCTTGGGGCCCACCCACCTCACTCCACCCCACATTCAATTAATGTTCTCAGAATATACACAGCATTTACTGTACCCTTGCCTTCTACAAACCCACATTGCTCTTCTTACCTAGAAATTGAAAAACAATATAACAGTAAAAATGGTACTTTTGCTTTCTTTCACCCCAAACAAAAGGGAATCCCAGGGTATGATGTCACATCCAGGGGTTCCCTGTGTTGCGCCGAACATTCAGGGGGTTTCCGTGTGTTGCGCCGTAGCTCGGTGCGCAATTCTATGCGGCGGCGGTGGTGCGCTATTCTTTCACTTTCCGGTTAGGGTTAGGGTTAGGGTTAGTGTGTGTACCCTACCCCTAACCCTAATCCTAACCCTACCCCCTAACCCTAACCCTAACCGGAAAGTGATTGCAGGACCGATGCAAATAAGGATCGAAGGGAGACAGAAACGGTTGCCACAGCCCAAAGAAACAACACTGTGGTGTGGGGCAATTGAAACGCACTGACACGCACTCCACCCGAACACAGAGGAGATCACCGTTGGCGCTAAATATAGCTGGTGACTCTAAATATAGCTGGCAAAGTTTGTTTGGGGTGAAAGAAAGCAAAAGTACCGTAAAAATACAAAATTAATGCACAAAAGAATTCAGGAGCTTACTAATAAAAGAACACTTACATCAACTGGCTGCCTGAAAACAAAAGATGTAAAAATCATAATAGAAAAAGATGAAATTTTACATACATGGTCAGATTATGTGAGAAACGTTTATGATGATACAAGAGAAGAACAGTATGGTATTTGAAATAATAATGAAGGACCATCAATTCTGAAGATAGAAGCTCAGAATGCTCTTAACCATATGAAATCCGGCAAGATCCTGGGTCCAGATAACATCTCAACAGAAATTATCACTGCCCTAGAAGAATATGGAATAGATAAGTCACCAGACTGCTGAACACAATATATGATAATGGAGATATACCTCCTGAATTATGTAATTCTATATTTATTTCAATCCTGAAGAAATCAGAAGCCTTGGAATGTGATCAGTATCGAACAATTAGTATAATGAGTCACATCACAAAGATTTTGCTAAGAATTATCATGCAAAGAGTTAGAAAGAAAATACAACCTGAAATAGAAGAAGAACAATGTGGGTTTGTAGAAGGCAAGGGTATACATGGTATGCATGGAAGATACTTATAATATAGTAACATATAAAGGCAGGAAATCAGACCCTTTCCAAATAACATCTGTCTTGAAACAGGGTGATGCACTATCGCCGCTACTCTTCAATCTGGCTCTAGAGAAAGTTGTAAGGAAGGTAAAGGAGGAATGTGATATTGGAGGAACATCCAAGCTGCTTGGGTATGCAGATGATATAGATATTATAGGGGAAAATGAACAAAAGACATTAGAAATATTGACTCACTTAAAGGAAAAAGCCCAACATATGGGGCTCATTATCAACCAAGATAAGACAGAATATATGGTAATTTCAAGAGAAGGAATGGCTAAAAACTCTGGCCACATACAAATAGATAATATGACCATTAAAAGAACAGAAACATACAAATATCTGGGTACAATCTTCAACTGCTCCAACATCATAAGGGAAGAAATACAATCTAGAATCAATTCTGGAAATAAGATATACTATGTACAACAACATCTACTAAAATCAAATGCGCTATCTCGTAACACCAAAATCACAATATACAAAACACTGATCAGACCAGTTGTGCTGCATGGCTCTGAAACCTGGATTACAACGAAAGGAGACGAAGCCTTGTTACAAACCTTTGAGAACAAAGTTTTAAGACGTATCTTTGGACAAAGTGGAGAGTGGAAAAGAAGAAGTAACAAAGACATTTATGATCTGTTTAAGTCCCCGCTAATCACTGGTATCATGAAGGCTAATAGACTACAATGGCTGCGGCATATAGAAAGAATGGAAGATAATAGGGAAACAAACCTCACTTACACTCAGGAAATAAATGACCGCAGACCCCGAGGTAGACCAAGAAGACGGTGGAGAGATAATATATATACAGACCTACAAGCACTTGGAATCAACGACTGGCAAGAGAAGGTCAACCAGAGAGACTAATGGAGACGGATTGTATCTGCAGCAAAGAACCTCAATGGCTCGGAATGCTGAAGAAGAAGAAGAAGGGTAAGTAAATGCTGTGTATATACTGGGAACATTAATTGAACGTTCTATAGAAGTAAACAAAGACTTACATCTTTGCTTTATCGACTACACAAAGATTGACTGAAATTGTTCTGGCGACTACATAAAATCATGAGTGGTGTAGTCAAGAATAAGAGCATTTCTGACTTCCAAGGTGCTGACCTCATCTGGCAGAGGACTGACGAGGACAAGGGCAAAGCCCTCTTTGAACGCTACCTTGAGCAAAGCAACCAGACAGACATGGGAGGCCGAAATCTGGCCAAGGAGGTCACCTCAGACAGATGCAAGGCCCAGGACACTTCGGATGAAGACACAGTGACAGTGAAAGAAATCAAGGCTGTGCTTCGACGATCAAAAAACAGTGCTCCAGGTCCTGATGGCATAAGATACGATGACATTAATAGGTGTACCGACAATGAGCTAGAGAAACTAGCAGACATGTACAACAACAGTATAGGGAGTGCTAGCATCAAGGAGGAATGGTTACACAGCTATCTGATTCCCTTGCCGAAGCCTGACAAAGACCACAAAAAAATTCAGGGATATCAAATTATAACCATGCAGAATACAATAGGCAAGCTGCTGGAGAAGGTAATTGCCAAGAAAATATCAAGCCAACTAGAGAGGCAGGTACCGTCCAAAAAGGGAAACCTGGACCAATGCAGCAGTCTTTGCCCAGGATGTCTATGAAGGTTTCCACTCAGGCACTGAAACCGTTGCTGCAGCGATTGATCTTGAGGACGCATACAACAGAGTACCACTGGATTTTTTAATGTTTCAGCTTCTCGAACTAAACATAAGTCCATTCCTCCTTAGTTGGATCGCTGCAGCCCTCTTCCAACGGAAAGTAGTTTTTAGATGTGGCAGTTGGACTTCGGAACCAACAACAATATATCCTGGCCTACCACAGGGATCACCATTATCTCCGGTACTGTTCAACGCCTACACAGTGAGAATCACCAGTGAGCAGATCACTGGACCTGGCAGGACATTGTCATATGCCGATGATGTTTTAGTGTATCGTCAGGGGAAGGATAGAGAGGAGGTTGCTGTGGAACTACAAACCGAACTCAATCGCATAAGTACTTGGTGTGATGAAGCTGGGGCAATGGTCAACCCAACAAAGGCAACAGTGACTTGGTTCTCGTTGAATAATCATATTGTCAACACTCCAACACCAACTGTAATGCTGTGTTCAGAGATGGTGGAAAGAACGCAGGCAATGAATTACCTGGGGATACGGTTTGATCGAAGCCTTGCTTATAATGTGCACATAGACCAGGTGATAACAAAGGCCAAGCGGGGTTTGGCAGCGATGCGGGTGATGGCGGCAGCAAACTGTGAGCAGCGCCATCTATGTCTTCTGTACGAGGGGTTGGTCATGTCTGTTTTGGAGTATGCAATGGCAATCCTGACTCTCAGCCATAAGCAGATAGAACGGATGGAAAGGATACAGAATGAAGCTATGCGCATTATTCTTGGATGTACAAGAGATACAGCATGCCGGGCGATGCGCTACCTTCTTGGGTTTCCAACCATTGAAGAGAGAATACAAGATTGCAGGGCACGCGCCTACCTCAGAATTAACGCAAACACACAACATCCACTGCATAGTGAAATTAGGAAGGTGAAGGGCAGCAGGTTAAAAAGAGGACGGTCGTGGATGGGTCAAGCCGAAGACATTCTTCAACAGGTGTGTTCAATTGAGGACTTAGAACCTGGCGAGGAGTGGGTGCAAGTGCCAACAGACTTCTGCACATCCTTTTCAGTTTGCATCCAACTTGACAGAAAATGCAGACAAGAAAATCCGGCTGCTGTTGAGGCTGAAGTACAAGCGTTGATTTTCGAGAATTCGCTAGACGGTGACGCGGTCATCTACACAGATGGGTCGGTCGTCCGACATGTGAGAAGCTCATGGGCCTTTACAGCTCGGGCCGGAGGGAGAATTGTGAAGGAGGACTCTGGTGCTTTTACTGAAACCACAAGTAGCCTGACCATGGAAGTCATGGCAGTAAGTAAATCAATAACATGGCTCGAGACACAGACATTCACTAGGGCTTGTTTCCTTAGCGACTCAATGAACATGATCAAGAGGATAGAGGAGGGGTCGATCCGAAGAGAATGGTTGCTGCCTCTGGAGCGGTCTCGACTGGCAAAGATTAGTTTCATCTTCGTGCCAGGGCATGCGGGAGTACAAGGAAATGAGCGGGCTGACAAGCTCGCAGGTGAGGCTACTGTGGAGGGCGGACGCGCCATGGACCAGGCCGACATTCTGAATGCTCTACGAGAAGTAAGACTTTTGCGAGAACCAAGTGATGACTGTGAATCTACAACAATGGCCAGACTGCGAGAGCAGCAAATTAAAAGAGGTGTGGCCAAACAAGAACACTACGCAGGAAGCCAAAGAAGATTGATAAACCAACACAGAACTGGCGTCGTTAGCCGCTACACGCTGCGGGATTTGCTGAGGAGGGGATTCGAGCACTTATGGACTGAATGGTTCGATGTGCAATGAGGATGATCTGTCGACTAACTAACTAACTAACTAACAAAGGTTTTCGATAAAATAAGACATGTCAACATGATGGAGATGCTTGCAGATCTACAAATTGATGGGACAGACCTTAAACTCATAAAAAACATATTGGAAACAACAAGCTGCCATAAAGATTGATAATGAAGTATATCAGCCTATTAAGAGATATGTGAGACAGGGATGTGTAATAACTCCAGATCTTTTTTCCCTGTACTGTGAAAGTATTTTCAGAAATGTTGATGAAATGAAAGGAATCATCATTGGGGGACATAACATCAATAACATTAGATATGCGGATGTTATAGTATTGATTGCAGACAATGAACAGGATCTGCAACATTTAGTAGATGCGATTGTTGCACACAGTGAACAACTTAGGTTAGAATTAAATTGTAAGAAGACACAGATTATGGTCGTCACTAAGAAGAAGGAAATACCACAATGTAATATACAAGTAAATGGGAATATTCTTAAACAAGTGAATCGGTACAATTATCTCGGAACAGTAATAACATCTAATGGGAGATGCCTTGAAGAGATTAGAACAAGAATCACCATGGTGAAGGCAGCCTTTTGCAAGGTGAAAACCATACGGTCCAATAAAAAGATGTCAATTGCAATGAAAAAAAGAGTGTTGAGGTGCTACATAGAACCTGTGCTTTTGTATGGATGTGAAGCGTGGACAATGAGCAGACAAGCTGAAAAACATCTGATGGCTGTGGAAATGTGGTTTCTGAGGAAAATGCAAAGAATACCATGGACAGACAGAAAAACCAATGACCAAGTCCTGCAAGAAACAAATGAAAACCGTAAACTGATTAGAGAAATTAGACATAGACAGTCACAGATTTTTGGTCACGTTATGAGAAGAAATAAATTGGAGAACTTGGTGACAACTGGCAAGATCAAGGGGAAGAGAACAAGGGGAGGACAGAGAAGTAAATACCTGGATGGTTTGGCCACATTGCATGGTTGAAACATGAACACTGTGCTGATCCACGACTCTGAGATGGCAAAACTTGACTGCCCAAGCTTACCTGCATGGCATATGATGATGATGATCCACATCTTGAAATAAGATCTGTGGATCAGACAATGCATCAAATCTGTTCTTCATGTCTATGTTAAAATTGTCTTGTATTTCCTTGCCAGGTGCCAGCCAACTCTAATAGTCGAAACATACTAAATACACATACAAATGGATGCTCAATTGAATAATATAAAAACCCAGCCTTGTCCATCACATTTGTTGTTATTTGTGTATCCTTTACAGGACGTCGCAGTCAACCCCAGCATTTTTTCACTGTTTATGATTTCTTGGCAAGTTTACATTCAGTAGTTTGCCATTGATTTCTGAAGTCCATCACACAGTACCTATTAAATTGTGACAATATAGTAAACAAAGTATTTGACAAACAACAAATACACTCTAACATTTAATTGAAAGCACATAAAACAATTGTCTGCATATAGGAAACAGACAAACTCAGACACAGCACACCCACACACTTGTACACTCGTAAACTCAACAGCATAACCAGACTTGTAGTGAGGCATGTGAAACGTAAACTCAACCTCATAAACCAGACTTGTAGTGAGACATATGGAGCATTAACTCAATACCATAAACCAGACTTGTAGTGAGACATGGAGCAGTATCTCAACACCATAAACCAAACTTTTAGTGAAACATATGGAGCAGTAACTCAACATCATAAACCAAACTTGTAGTGAAACATATGGAGCAGTAACTCAACATCATAAACCAAACTTGTAGTGAAACATATGGAGCAGTAACTCAACATCATAAACCAAACTTGTAGTGAAACATATGGAGCAGTAACTCAACATCGTAAATCAAACTTGTAGTGAAACATATGGAGCAGTAACTCAACATCATAAACCAAACTTGTAGTGAAACATATCGAGCAGTAACTCAACACTATAAACCAGACTTGAGGTGAGACATGTGAATCTTGAACTTAACACCATAAATGAGACATGTGGTGAGGTACAACCCCCCTTTGTTTGATATTATGTTTGCATCCATCAGGGCTGTCTATCTCCACATCTGCACACCAACAGAAGCCACTGGCATTACAATCAGCTTCAAGGGACTTGAGACATGTAAGTATGTGTTGATCTAACTTGAGACATGTAAGTATGTGTTGATCTAACTTGAGACATGTAAGTATGTGTTGATCTAACTTGAGACATGTAAGTATGTGTTGATCTAACTTGAGACATGTAAGTATGTGTTGATCTAACTTGAGACATGTAAGTATGTGTTGATCTAACTTGAGACATGTAAGTATGTGTTGATCTAACTTGAGACATGTAAGTATGTGGACTAACTTGAGACATGTAAGTATGTGGACTAACTTGAGACATGTAAGTATGTGTTGATCTAACTTGAGACATGTAAGTATGTGTTGATCTAACTTGAGACATGTAAATATGTGTTGATCTAACTTGAGACATGTAAGTATGTGGACTAACTTGAGACATGTAAGTATGTGGACTAACTTGAGACATGTAAGTATGTGGACTAACTTGAGACATGTAAATATGTGGACTAACTTGAGACATTTAAGTATGTGGACTAACTTGAGACATGTAAATATGTGGACTAACTTGAGACATTTAAGTATGTGGACTAACTTGAGACATGTAAATATGTGGACTAACTTGAGACATGTAAATATGTGGACTAACGTGAGACATTTAAGTATGTGGACTAACTTGAGATATGTAAGTATGTGGACTAACTTGAGACACATAAGTATGTGGACTAACTTGAGACATGTAAATATGTGGACTAACTTGAGACATGTAAATATGTGGACTAACTTGAGACATGTAAATATGTGGACTAACTTGAGACATGTAAATATGTGGACTAACTTGAGACATGTAAGTATGTGGACTAACTTGAGACATGTAAATATGTGGACTAACTTGAGACATGTAAATATGTGGACTAACTTGAGACATGTAAATATGTGGACTAACTTGAGACATGTAAATATGTGGACTAACGTGAGACATTTAAGTATGTGGACTAACTTGAGATATGTAAGTATGTGGACTAACTTGAGACACATAAGTATGTGGACTAACTTGAGACATGTAAATATGTGGACTAACTTGAGACATGTAAATATGTGGACTAACTTGAGACATGTAAATATGTGGACTAACTTGAGACATGTAAATATGTGGACTAACTTGAGACATGTAAGTATGTGGACTAACTTGAGACACATAAGTATGTGGACTAACTTGAGACATGTAAATATGTGGACTAACTTGAGACATGTAAATATGTGGACTAACTTGAGACATGTAAGTACGTGGACTAACTTGAGACATGTAAATATGTGGACTAACTTGAGACATGTAAGTACGTGGACTAACTTGAGACATGTAAATATGTGGACTAACTTGAGACATGTAAATATGTGGACTAACTTGAGACATGTAAATATGTGGACTAACTTGAGACATGTAAATATGTGGACTAACTTGAGACATGTAAATATGTGGACTAACTTGAGACATGTAAGTATGTGGACTAACTTGAGACATGTAAATATGTGGACTAACTTGAGACATGTAAATATGTGGACTAACTTGAGACATGTAAATATGTGGACTAACTTGAGACATGTAAATATGTGGACTAACTTGAGACATGTAAGAATGTGGACTAACTTGAGACACGTAAGTTATCACAGTTGTATGCGGACTGACTTGAGATTTACAAACAATAGATGTTACATGTTGACAATGTGAGCATTGTACAGTATAATTAGTACATTGTGACTGACTCATGATGTTGACAGTATAATTAGTACATTGTGACTGACTCATGATGTTGACAGTATAAATAGTACATTGTGACTGACTCATGATGTTGACAGTATAAATAGTACATTGTGACTGACTCATGATGTTGACAGTATAATTAGTACATTGTGACTGACTTGTGATGTTGACAGTATAATTAGTACATTGTGACTGACTCATGATATTGACAGTATAATTAGTACATTGTGACTGACTCATGATGTTGACAGTATAAATAGTACATTGTGACTGACTCATGATGTTAACAGTATAAATAGTACATTGTGTGTTGTTTGTCAGGTCTTATGCAGACATCCCCCCCCCCCCCCCCCCCTTGATCTCCACCTTGCCGTGGTAGGCGGGCTTGCGTGTCCCAATGACTCCAAGAACTATGCCGACAGAAACCTAACTACATGTCGGACAGGTCTTGGGGTAGGGGCCAGACTAAGAGAGACACAACCTGCTGCTCTGCAGGTAGACTGAGGATAGCAGTCAAAGTCTAAACCAAGCACACGATGCCAATCATTTTTGGTCCGGACACATACTATAAGGCTCCAGGCTGAGGGATACGGCTGAATGCTTCTAAGCCATAAACCCTCAGAATGGAGGAGAGATGCTCAGTACGCTACATGCTTGGTCCAGACACTTGTTTGAAGGCTCTCAGCTGGGGGATATAAGGGATCCCTGGATGAGAGGGCCCGGCCGTTACTCGCTAACTGATGCATGGAGGTAAGGTGCTGAGCCAGCAGCACATGTAGCCTACCTCGCGAGCAGGTACTAAAAGTGGAAAAAAGCCCCAGTTGCACAAAATGGTTACGATGAAAGTCTATATTTATACTCATAGAGTGAGCGTAGTCATGGCTCGTCTTGTCAAGAGCAAGTCAAATGTGGAAAAACGTCTCAAAAACACGAAATGGAACGCTTGGCTAGCGAATCCATTTACGTGGAAGTCCGAAGCGAAAGCTTGATTGATGAGTGGATGTCGTCCGCAGACTGTCTGTACCTGGTTTGTGTGGGGAGCAAGCAGTGGCAAACGAAATGCCTAATACATGGAAGTGAGAAATTAAAGCAGCCATAAGCAGAAAATGGCGATTCTTTGGGTGAGCCCAGTTCCAGAGTAATGTGTGTCGGCTCTGCAATTGTGGAAGCCTCCTTGGATAGTGGGGAATGCCCATGGTCTGCACCTGCCCTCCCTTGAGGGTTGACTGTGATGTCTCTGACCATTCTACCTTGACCAGCTGAGATTTGGGCCATGCCTTAACAAAATGTACCTCAACTTCCAGGACAGTTAACCTGATCAAAAACGCCCGCCGAAGTCGGATGTGTAGGCCTAAGGGTGGCAAATTAAAACTGGCACAAAGCAAAAACGTCTGAATGAAATGCCCGTCGTTCCCGGAACAGCTCTGACTAGCTAGTTTTCTAAATGTCCTTATGTCTGGAACAGCTCTGACTAGCTAGTTTTCCGAATGTCTGTCGTGCCCGGAACAGCTCTGACTAGCTAGTTTTCCGAATGTCCTTATGTCTGGAACAGCTCTGACTATATTGTCTTCCGGGCACAGCGACTAGCACATGTCAGAATCAAAAGCTCGCTGAGTGGATACTGTCTGCAGACCAGCCTGGTTTGTGCAGGGAGCGGCCCGTAGCGAACAAAATGCCCAATACATTGAAGTGAGGAATTAAAGCAGCCATGAGCAGGATGTGGCAATTCCCTCGGTGAGCCCAGCACCAGAGCGCTATGTGTCAGCTCTGCAATTATGGAAGCCTCCCTTGGGTGGCGGATAATGCCCATGGACTGTCCCTGCCTTCTATTGAGGGCTGATCATGAAGTATTAGACCGTTTTAACTTGACCAGCTGGGATGTGGACGACGCCACAAAAGTGAGAGTCCCCCAGGAATGCTAACCTGGTCAAAAACGCACGCAAAAGCCGGATGTGTTGGCCTAAGGGTTTAGACCCAAGGGTGCATAACAATACACTGCAGTTAAATGTTAATCTGAAAAAAAAACTCTGGATGAACGCAGAAGAAGAAGAAGAAGATTCAGATATGACTGGGCTACCATATGATAGTAGACAGTACTACCTGATTTCTCTTAGAGCCGAACGTTGTGTGGCGTTCACCAAACCCATCACTCAACATTATACCAATGGCTTCGGGCAGGGGATGCAATTGGGAGGGTATAAGCCTTATCCTGGTGCGAGGAAATGCTTCTTCTTCTTCTTCTTTTGTTTGCTTTAAATTTGTCTGTAACTGCAATGTTGTCTCTTGTATGAATTTAACTGTCTTTTTTAGTTCACTCAGCTGTCCATAGAGTTTATCTTCCACTGTCGTCTCTCTAGGCCAGGAGGTTTGCTAGATATATAATATTTTTGGCAGTCTTGGAGTATGTGCTCTGCTGTCTGCGGCGTCAATCCACATGTACACATGGCTGATTCACCAGTTTTGAATTTTGTATACATGTGGCTGCGTAATCTATTGTGTCCTGTTCTGAGGCGCAGAATAATTACTTGTTCTGGTCTGTCCTTAATGTGGTAGTCGTCTTGAGCAGGTTTTGGTGGCTTTCTGACTGATTTGATCATTCTTTTTTTAGTGGTATGTAACGGGCACATCAGGTTGTTCTTTTCCTCCTTCCATAGCTAATCGATCAGCTTTTCTCATTTCCGGGTACTCCACAGTGAGATGGTATCCACTGTATGGTGACCTTATGCTGGCTGCCAAGTTAAGGAGCGCCTCGAGTACTGATTTTGCATCTGTCAATAGCACCACAGGTTGTGTACCATGGCTGGTATTTAGTAATTTCTCTGTTTCTGTTTTGATTGCCTCAATTTCAGCATCATAGTTATGGCAGTACTTTCCTGTTGGTACTCTGGCTGTGTCCCTATTATTATTTGGGTATACTACGTACACTCCCTCTCCTCCATTTCGAACAGCATTTTGTGCTGACCCATCTGTGTAGACTCGGAGCCAGAGGTCCTGAGGGTATTCTTCATCAAGGAAGCTGATAGTGGCTGTTCTGCGCTGCACGCTGTTCTTTTCTTCCTTGTCAAATATTCCTCTCACTTTTGTCTGGATTTGTAGTGATAGTCTATGTTAATCTTTCCATGGAGTTCGCTCTGGAACAGTTTTCAGGGAGATACCAACTGTATGCAGATTGGTGGTTTCTCTACAGAGTTGTAGGTGAATAAAACTGCTTCTTTTCAACCGCCCCATAGCTAAGTTTTCAAATCTGTTCTTCATAGGGTGGCCTGGCATGCTGAGGAACTTTTCTGCTTGTATTAGCGTTTTCTTATCTCTGCACTGTTTCAGTACTTATGTCATCCCCATTTTCTCCATCTCCACAATAGGGGCTGATCTCATCCCTCCTGTGGTGACTCTACATGCCCTGGCACATAAATGAGAGATATTAATCAGTCTTGATTGCAGACAATGAACAGGACCTGCAACATTTACTAGATGCGGTTGTTGCACACAGTGAACAACCTAGGGTTAGAATTAAATTGTAAGAAGACACAAATTATGGTCGTCGCTGGGATGAAGGAAATACCACAATGTGATATACGGGTAAATGGGTATATTCTTAAGCAAGTGAATCGGTACAGTTATCTCGGAACAGTCATAACATCTGATGGGAGATGCCTTGAAGAGATTAGAACAAGAATTGCCATTGCAAAGGTAGCTTTTGCAAAATGAAAAACATACTGCCCAATAAAAAGATATCAATTGAAACGAGAAAAAGAGTGTTGAAGTGCTACACAGAGCCTGTATTTGTATGGATGTGAAACGTGGACAACAAGCAGACGAGCTGAAAAACATCTGATGGCTGTGGAAATGTGGTTTCTGAGGAAAATGCAAAGAATACCCTGGACAGACAGAAAAGCCAATAAACAAGTTCTTCAAGAAACAAATGAAGATCGTAAACTGATTAGAAACATTAGAAGTAGACAGTAAAAAATTTTTGGGCATGTTATGAGAAGAAATGACTTGGAGAACTTGGTGACATATGGCAAGAACGAAGGGAGGAGACTGAGGGGAAGACAGAGAAGTAAATACCTGGATGGCTTAGTCACGTGGCATGGTCAAGACAGGAACACAGAGCTGATTCACAACTCTGGTGATCGAGTGAGATGGCAAAACATGACTTTCTTAGTAGTTATTGATACATGTTCATTCTTTAGTATTATACCAATAATTTTGTGCAACTGGGGCTTTTTTCCACCATTAGTGCCATTTGTCCAATGAGTTGATTTACCTTATTGCACCTATTTTCGATCTTGTCTTCTGATCTGCCATTTGATGATATTATACTTCCTAGGTACTTGAAACTCTTTACTTGTTTCAAGAGATGTTTGTTTAGGTGAATTGTTGTTGTTTGTTCTTCTTTAGTTATAGTCATTACCTCTGTTTTGCTTGTGCTAATTTTCATGTTATGTTCCCTACACATTTCATTTAGACTTTCTGATTTTGCTATTAGTGCTTGGTCGTCCGCACCTATTTTCGATCTCGTCTTCTGATCTGCCATTTGATGATATTATACTTCCTAGGTTCTTGAAACTCTTTACTTGTTTCAAGGGATGTTCGTTTAGGTGAATTGTTGTTTGTTCTTCTTTAGTTATAGTCATTACCTCTGTTTTGCTTGTGCTAATTTTCATGTTATGTTCCCTACACATTTCATTTAGACTATTCATGTGGTCTTGTAATTCAGTTTCTGATTTTGCTATTAGTGCTTAGTCGTCCGCAAACAGGAGTTCTCTAATGGTTAGATTTGCAGATGGTTCTTCTTCTGTGTTCTTGTCATGCGGTATTCTTGATGTCTTTGCTTGGCTGGTTTCTTTACATATGTTGTCTATATATGTTATGAACAAGAGAGGGGACAGGACACAACCTTGTCGTACTCCAGATCTTATGGTGAAGGGTTATGAGTGTCCTCCAGTTGCTCTCACTATGCATTCACTGTTGTTGTATAAACTTCTATATAGGTTTGTTAGATGTGTACTCACTCCATATTGTTTAAGAATTTCCCACAGCTTGTTTCTATCTACTCTATTGAATGCCTTTTCTTGGTCGACAAAGGCTAAGTAGAGTGTTTCTTTGAATTCAATTGATTTTTCTATAAGTTGTCTATTTAGTTATAATTATTATTCTTTTAAATTTAAATACTCCTTAAATACTTTGTGATAGGCAAAACAAATTTAGGGGCATAAATGTGGCCCATTAGCGCATTCATAATTCGATATGTGCCATCATACTATGACATATTAATATGAACTTTAGCTTTTAGTTTTGTTTTCAGTTACTACTAAATAATCTAACTGGCTACTGAAAATACTGCACGTGGTATTAGTTTTAGAATCTTTCACAAAATCCTTTAATTCAGAATAACTATAATCTAAATTTGTTTCAAACTCTAATTTGCTGAAAATCTGTGGTCACAAACTAGAAGGTGTTGACATTTCTCAAATAATCAAAACAAACCACTTTAAACACTTGTTTTCTATCACGTATGGATTGTCAAAATGGATCCTAGCGACGTGTTTCACACTGGTGGAAGCAAAATATTTTAATTTACCTGCGGAACACTATAAATTGTGGAAAAAATAAGAGAACTGGAAAAAATAAAGCACTATCTATACCGAACCGACCTATCGGTTTGCGAGGGAAAAAGCGTTCCATGGAACCGACCTATAGGTCTGTGGCAGAGAATTGAATTGAACTTTATTTTTAAAGGGTTGCAAATTGGGCACGCAGGCCCGTCTTGCATTCGGCCCTTCCAATCACTCATCTTTCGTTCATCAACAGTGCATGATACATTCACATAGAAAAAAAAACATTGTCAAATGAATGTTTTAAGCATAAACAGTACATATTATCATGTTATGTAACACATCCCCCTCCCACACACACATCCTGCACCAACCCACACACACATCCTGCACCCACGCACACATGCCCCACCAACCCAGACAGCTTGCATCCACCCACACACATCCCTAATCCACATCCCCACCCACACATCTCCCCACCCACTCACACATACCCCAACCCACAAACTCTCACCCACATACATGTTCCTCCCATCCACCCACTCACCTCCCAACCACACACACACACCCCTCCCACGCACACATCCCACACCAACCCACACACCCATCCCTCACCCACTCACACTTCACTGACCCATACCCACATATCTTGCCATCCACACACACATTCCCACACACATTTCCCGGCCCACCACATATTTCACATCCACCCACACACTCTACCAACCACACACACATCCTACACACACACATATCTCCTGACCACACACATCCCCCAGCCACACACATTTCCCCACCGACACATACATCCCCACATACATCCCCTACACACCCCAACACACCCACCCACACATCCCAGACCTACTGACACTCACACATCCCCCACCCACCAACACCCACACATACCACTATCCACCAACACCCACACAAACACACCAACCCAAACACATCCTCCTCCCACACATCCCTCACCCACCCACATATTCCCCACCCACACATGCCCCATCCATACACACATCTCTCCACCCACACACCTCCCCACCCACACGCCTCCCTACCCACCCACTCATCTCCGCACCCACCCACACATCCCCCACATATCCCACACTCACCCACACATCCCCACCCACTCACACCCCCCCCACCACACCCACATATCCCCCCACACACATCCCACACACTCACACACATCCCCCATTCACACACTTCTCCCATACTCCGACACATCTCCCACCCATACACACATCTCCCTCCAACACACACACCCCACAATCTGCACATACACTCCCCATCCACACTATTCCCCACCCACACACACACATTCACCCACACACAAACATCCCCACCCACACTCACCTCCCCCATCCATATACACATCAGCCACACCCATCAACCAACCCATACACACATCCCCACACCCCTACACATATCCCCACACACTCATCCACATACCCCACCCAAACATCCACACACCCTCTTTCACCAATACCCACCCTCTCATGCACACATCCCTCACCCACACACACATAAGATTATGATGTACATTTTTGGTATTTATTACTAGACTGTGGTTGACTGGTACACGTGAGACATATTACTCAGATTGTTTGGACTGTTCATGCATGTATTGTATTATGGTTGTGTGTGTCATATGTATTACTAATATTCAAATAGTGTTGTCAGGCACGCATTCCTAACATTGTAATTGTTTATTTCGGATATGTTTCACTAGAATGATGGTGATTTATTTCAGGTGTGTATGAATACGATTGTGATGGGCAACAAATATTGAAGAATGAAACTGCTCATGTGGACTTCTCAGACGTGACCTTGTACTCACAAGCAGGTTTGCTGCTGGAATCTGTGCTGTCATCTCCAAATTATAATGTAGAACTAAATCTGACATTGTGTTGTCTTAGGTTGACAGTACCAACATTATAATGTAGAACTACATCTGACATTGTGTTGTCTGAGGCTGATAGTACCAACATTATAATGTAGAACTAAATCTGACATTGTGTTGTCTGAGGTTGACAGTACCAACATTATAATGTAGAATTACATCTGACATTGTGTTGTCTGAGGTTGACAGTACCAACATTATAATGTAGTACTACATCTGACATTGTGTTGTCTGAGGTTGACAGTACCAACATTATAATGTAGAACTAAATCTGACATTGTGTTGTCTGAGGTTGACAGTACCAACATTATAATATATAGAACTAAATCTGACATTGTGTTGTCTGAGGATGACAGTAGCAACATTATAATATAGAACTACATCTGACATTGTGTTGTCTGAGGATGACAGTAGCAACATTATAATGTAGAACTAAATTTGACATTGTGTTGTCTGAGGCTGACAGTAACAACATTATAATGTAGAATTAAATCTGACATTGTTGCTACTGACTGACAGTAACAACATCCCGGGAAGGTTAACCCGGTCAACAAATGCCTGCAGAAGTCGGATGTGTCGGCCTAACAGCGCAAGAACGCAGCTCTGCTGTAAACAGGCACAACGCAATCACATCCGGAAAAAAACTCCGGATGAACGCAGAAGAAGAAGAAGAAGAAGTAACAACATTATAATATAGCTCTAGATATGGCATTGTGCAGTCTGAGGCTGACAGTAACAACATTATAGTGTAGAACTAGATATGGCATTGTGTAGTCTGAGGCTGACAGTAACAGCATTATAATGTAGACTTAGATATGACATTGTGTAGTCTAAGTTTGATACTAACAACATTATAATATAGAACTAAATATGACATTGTGTAGTCTGTGGCTGACAGTACCAACATTATAATGTAGAACTAGATAAGACATTGCTTTGTCCGAGGCTGACAGTAACAACATTATAATGTAGAACTAGATATTAAATTGTGTAGTCTGAGGCTGACAGTAACAAAATTATAATGTAGAACTAGATATGACATTGTATTGTCGGAGGCTGACAGTAACATTATAATGTAGAACTAACTTTGACATTGTGTTGTCGGAGGCTGACAGTAACATTATAATATAGAACAATATATGACATTGTGTAGTCTGAGGCTGGTCTCCCTGGCGTAGGTGTTAGCGTCTTTCTCCGTAATCCCGTACATTCTCGTGAGTAGCGCAGCAGGGCGAGATTCGGTAGCGGCTCACGCCGCGCTGGTGTCTTGTGTGGTATGTGAGCCAGTCGCTCAGAAAGCATAATCATGCCTAGTACATCAACAGCAGCTGAAAAATACTGGTGTTGACTACAACGTCCTGTAAGGGATATGCAACATAAAAAAGAAGTCTGAGGCTGACAGTAACAACATTATAATATAGAACTAAATCTGACATTGTGTAATCTTATGCTGACAGTAAGAAAATTGTAATGTAGA
The DNA here is from genome assembly GCA_014155875.1 of Cepaea nemoralis. Classification (NCBI taxonomy): domain Eukaryota; kingdom Metazoa; phylum Mollusca; class Gastropoda; order Stylommatophora; family Helicidae; genus Cepaea; species Cepaea nemoralis. The sequence goes on from JACEFZ010004589.1 coordinate 169,811, forward strand.
ACTAGATATGACATTATGTTGTCTGAGGCTGATAGTAACAACATTATAATATAGAACTAAATCTGACATTGTTGCTATTGGCTGACAGTAACACCATTATAAAGTAGAACTAGATATGACATTGTGTAGTCTGAGGCTGACAGTACCAACATTAGAATGTAGAATACATGTTCATACATGGATCTATATTGTTGATAATGTTTTATGTATGGATTCTCCCACAGAATGTTTTGAATTTGGCTCTTACGTGTTTCCATTCAAATTTGATCTTCCTAGAGAAATACCAGGTACTGTCCATATGTGTGATTGAAAGAAAGTTTGTTTAGCTAATGTGTGCACTGTCAGACAATCAGGTACTGTCCATATGTGTGATTGAAAGAAAGTTTGTTCAGCTAATGTGTGCACAGTCAGACAGTCAGATACTGTCCATGTGTGTGATTGAAAGAAAGTTTGTTTAGCTAATGTCTGCACAGTCAGACAGTCAGGTACTGTCCATATGTGTGATTGAAAGAAAGTTTGTTTAGCTAATGTCTGCACAGTCAGGTACTGTCCATATGTGTGATTGAAAGAAAGTTTGTTTAGCTAATGTCTGCACAGTCAGGTACTGTCCATGTGTGTGATTGAAAGAAAGCTTGTTTAGCTAAGGTGTTCATAGTCAGGTACTGTCCATATGTGTGATTGAAAGAAATCTTGTTTAGCTAATGTGTGCACAGTCAGACAGTCAGGTACTGTCCATATGTGTGATTGAAAGAAAGTTTGTTCAGCTAATGTGTGCACTGTCAGACGGTCAGGTACTGTCCATGTGTGTCATTGAAAGAAAGTGTGTTTAGCTAATGTCTGCACAGTCAGACAGTCAGGTACTGTCCATGTGTGTCATTGAAAGAAAGATTGTTTAGCTAAGTTGTTCACAGTCAGGTACTGTCCATATGTGTGATTGAAAGAAAGCTTGCTTAGCTAAGGTGTTCACACTCAGGTACTGTCCATGTGTGAGATTGAAAGAAAGCTTGTTTAGCTAAGGTGTTCACACTCAGGTACTGTCCATGTGTGAGATTGAAAGAAAGGTGTTCACAGTCAGGTACTGTCCATGTGTGAGATTGAAAGAAAGGTGTTCACAGTCAGGTACTGTCCATGTGTGAGATTGAAAGAAAGGTGTTCACAGTCAGGTACTGTCCATGTGTGAGATTGAAAGAAAGGTGTTCATGGTCAGGTACTGTCCATGTGTGAGATTGAAAGAAAGGTGTTCACAGTCAGGTACTGTCCATGTGTGAGATTGAAAGAAAGGTGTTCATACTCAGGTACTGTCCATGTGTGTGATTGAAATAAAGGTGTTCACAGTCAGACAGTCAGGTACTGCTTGTGTGCTGGGCATTATGTTCTTCAGTGCACACACATTAAACATCCTGCACCTGGTCAAACCAGGAATTTTCCCTTATACGTCTGTTGCCTTTAGTCTTTGGTAACTCCTCATGCAACGGATGCTCCTTTTCAGAGCTGACATGGAGGTATGCCTGGACTGATGATGCTGTCCTTGACATACAGCACCCATCAGGTCTGCCCATGTCATGTCCCATTTGATGCTGTCTGCATGGATTCTACACTGCTGATTTTTTTTATGTTCTCTGGTGACTTTTGCAGGGACATTCCATTGCTCAGGTCGCAACAACAAAGCTTCCTGGCAGCTGGATGTGACCTATATTCTAAAGGCTAAAGCGGTGGGAGCCGATGTTCTACAGGTTAGTATTCTTTCAGTGACCAGGGTCATCAAACAGAATAGTCTTCTGGGATCCATACAGGCTTGGGAAATCATAAATTGTCTAAACGTTGTGTGCTGTGTAAGATGATATCAGTTGTGTGATATGTAAGTTGCTACAGGTTGTGTGATGTGTAAGATGCTGTCAGTTGTGTGATGTGTAAGTTACTATATATTGTGTGATGTGTTCTTAACATAATGTGTCAAGTGATGTGTGGTTTGTAAACATGATGTTTCAGGTGATGTGTAAGTTATTTACATGTGTCAGGTGATGTGTGAGTTGTTTACAAGTGTCAGGTGATGTGTGAGTTGTCAACATGTGTCAGGTGATGTGTGAGTTGTCAACATGTGACAGGTGATGTGTGAGTTGTCAACATGTGACAGGAGATGTGTGAGTTGTCAACATGTGTCAGGTGATGTGTGAGTTGTCAACATGATATGTCAGGTGATGTGTGAGTTGTCAACATGTGTCAGGTGATGTGTGAGTTGTCAACATGGGACAGGTGATGTGTGAGTTGTCAACATGATATGTCAGGTGATGTGTGAGTTGTCAACATGTGTCAGGTGATGTGTGAGTTGTCAACATGGGACAGGTGATGTGTGAGTTGTTTACAAGTGTCAGGTGATGTGTGAGTTGTCAACATGATATGTCAGGTGATGTGTGAGTTGTCAACATGTGTCAGGTGATGTGTGAGTTGTCAACATGTGTCAGGTGATGTGTGAGTTGTCAACATGATATGTCAGGTGATGTGTGAGTTGTCAACATGTGTCAGGTGATGTGTGAGTTGTCAACATGATATGTCACGTGATGTGTGAGTTGTCAACATGGGACAGGTGATGTGTGAGTTGTCAACATGTGTCAGGTGATGTGTGAGTTGTCAATATGTGACAGGTGATGTGTGAGTTGTCAACATGGGACAGGTGATGTGTGAGTTGTCAACATGTGACAGGTGATGTGTGAGTTGTCAACATGGGACAGGTGATGTGTGAGTTGTCAACATGTGACAGGTGATGTGTGAGTTGTCAACATGGGACAGGTGATGTGTGAGTTGTCAACATATGACAGGTGATGTGTGAGTTGTCAACATGGGACAGGTGATGTGTGAGTTGTCAACATGTGACAGGTGATGTGTGAGTTGTCAACATGGGACAGGTGATGTGTGCGTTGTCAATATGATGTGTCAGGTGATGTGTGAGTTGTCAACATGGGACAGGTGATGTGTGAGTTGTCAACATGATGTGTCAGGTGATGTGTGAGTTGTCAATATGATGTGTCAGGTGATGTGTGAGTTGTCAACATGTGACAGGTGATGTGTGAGTTGTCAACATGTGACAGGTGATGTGTGAGTTGTCAACATGGGACAGGTGATGTGTGAGTTGTCAACATGTGACAGGTGATGTGTGAGTTGTCAACATGATGTGTCAGGTGATGTGTGAGTTGTCAACATGGGACAGGTGATGTGTGAGTTGTCAACATGATGTGTCAGGTGATGTGTGAGTTGTCAACATGTGACAGGTGATGTGTGAGTTGTCAACATGGGACAGGTGATGTGTGAGTTGTCAACATGTGACAGGTGATGTGTGAGTTGTCAACATGATGTGTCAGGTGATGTGTGAGTTGTCAACATGGGACAGGTGATGTGTGAGTTGTCAACATGATGTGTCAGGTGATGTGTGAGTTGTCAACATGTGACAGGTGATGTGTGAGTTGTCAACATAATGTGTCAGGTTATGTGTGAGTTGTCAACATAATGTGTCAGGTGAGTTGTCAACATGTGTCAGGTGATGTGTGAGTTGTCAACATGTGTCAGGTGATGTGTGAGTTGTCAACATGTGTCAGGTGATGTGTGAGTTGTCAACATGGGACAGGTGATGTGTGAGTTGTCAACATGTGACAGGTGATGTGTGAGTTGTCAACATGGGACAGGTGATGTGTGAGTTGTCAACATGTGACAGGTGATGTGTGAGTTGTCAACATGGGACAGGTGATGTATGAGTTGTCAACATGTGACAGGTGATGTGTGAGTTGTCAACATGGGACAGGTGATGTGTGAGTTGTCAACATGTGACAGGTGATGTGTGAGTTGTCAACATGGGACAGGTGATGTGTGAGTTGTCAACATGGGACAGGTGATGTGTGAGTTGTCAACATGATGTGTCAGGTGATGTGTGAGTTGTCAATATGATGTGTCAGGTGATGTGTGAGTTGTCAACATGTGACAGGTGATGTGTGAGTTGTCAACATGTGACAGGTGATGTGTGAGTTGTCAACATGGGACAGGTGATGTGTGAGTTGTCAACATGTGACAGGTGATGTGTGAGTTGTCAACATGATGTGTCAGGTGATGTGTGAGTTGTCAACATGGGACAGGTGATGTGTGAGTTGTCAACATGATGTGTCAGGTGATGTGTGAGTTGTCAATATGATGTGTCAGGTGATGTGTGAGTTGTCAACATTTGACAGGTGATGTGTGAGTTGTCAACATGTGACAGGAGATGTGTGAGTTGTCAACATGTGTCAGGTGATGTGTGAGTTGTCAACATGATATGTCAGGTGATGTGTGAGTTGTCAACATGTGTCAGGTGATGTGTGAGTTGTCACCATGGGACAGGTGATGTGTGAGTTGTCAACATGATATGTCAGGTGATGTGTGAGTTGTCAACATGTGTCAGGTGATGTGTGAGTTGTCGACATGGGACAGGTGATGTGTGAGTTGTTTACAAGTGTCAGGTGATGTGTGAGTTGTCAACATGATATGTCAGGTTATGTGTGAGTTGTCAACATGTGTCAGGTGATGTGTGAGTTGTCAACATGTGTCAGGTGATGTGTGAGTTGTCAACATGATATGTCAGGTGATGTGTGAGTTGTCAACATGTGTCAGGTGATGTGTGAGTTGTCAACATGATATGTCACGTGATGTGTGAGTTGTCAACATGGGACAGGTGATGTGTGAGTTGTCAACATGTGTCAGGTGATGTGTGAGTTGTCAACATGTGACAGGTGATGTGTGAGTTGTCAACATGGGACAGGTGATGTGTGAGTTGTCAACATGTGACAGGTGATGTGTGAGTTGTCAACATGGGACAGGTGATGTGTGAGTTGTCAACATGGGACAGGTGATGTGTGAGTTGTCAGCATGGGACAGGTGATGTGTAAGTTGTCAACATGTGACAGGTGATGTGTGAGTTGTCAACATGGGACAGGTGATGTGTGAGTTGTCAACATGTGACAGGTGATGTGTGAGTTGTCAACATGGGACAGGTGATGTGTGAGTTGTCAATATGATGTGTCAGGTGATGTGTGAGTTGTCAACATGGGACAGGTGATGTGTGAGTTGTCAACATGATGTGTCAGGTGATGTGTGAGTTGTCAATATGATGTGTCAGGTGATGTGTGAGTTGTCAACATGTGACAGGTGATGTGTGAGTTGTCAACATGTGACAGGTGATGTGTGAGTTGTCAACATGGGACAGGTGATGTGTGAGTTGTCAACATGTGACAGGTGATGTGTGAGTTGTCAACATGATGTGTCAGGTGATGTGTGAGTTGTCAACATGGGACAGGTGATGTGTGAGTTGTCAACATGATGTGTCAGGTGATGTGTGAGTTGTCAATATGATGTGTCAGGTGATGTGTGAGTTGTCAACATGTGACAGGTGATGTGTGAGTTGTCAACATGTGACAGGTGATGTGTGAGTTGTCAACATGGACAGGTGATGTGTGAGTTGTCAACATGTGACAGGTGATGTGTGAGTTGTCAACATGATGTGTCAGGTGATGTGTGAGTTGTCAACATGATGTGTCAGGTGATGTGTGAGTTGTCAACATGTGACAGGTGATGTGTGAGTTGTCAACATGGGACAGGTGATGTGTGAGTTGTCAACATGTGACAGGTGATGTGTGAGTTGTCAACATGATGTGTCAGGTGATGTGTGAGTTGTCAACATGATGTGTCAGGTGATGTGTGAGGAGTCAACATGTGACAGGTGATGTGTGAGTTGTCAACATAATGTGTCAGGTGATGTGTGAGTTGTCAACATAATGTGTCAGGTGAGTTGTCAACATGTGTCAGGTGATGTGTGAGTTGTCAACATGTGTCAGGTGATGTGTGAGTTGTCAACATGTGTCAGGTGATGTGTGAGTTGTCAACATGGGACAGGTGATGTGTGAGTTGTCAACATGGGATATGTGATGTGTGAGTTGTCAACATAATGTGTCAGGTGATGTGTGAGTTGTCAACATAATGTGTCAGGTAATGTGTGAGTTGTCAACATGTGTCAGGTGATGTGTGAGTTGTCAACATGTGTCAGGTGATGTGTGAGTTGTCAACATGTGTCAGGTGATGTGTGAGTTGTCAACATAATGTGTCAGGTGATGTGTGAGTTAACATGTGTCAGGTGATGTGTGAGTTATCAACATAATATGTCAGGTGATGTGTGAGTTGTCAACATGATGTGTCCAGTGATGTGTGAGTTGTCAACATGATGTGTCCAGTGATATGTGAGTTAACATGTGTCAGGTGATGTGTGAGTGGTCTGTATGTGTCCATTGATGTGTAGGCTGCTGTAGTGTTTAGAAAAGTTGTTGTTATCTGACAGACATCGCAACTGGTTGTTATCTTCCAAGTGGAGGAGCAAATGCTGGCAGAAAACAGTTGTGGCTTGGCACAGATTGCCACTTACAATGCTTCTAGATTCTTCATCAACCGCAGGAGAATTCACATCACAGCCAAGTGAGCCTGCTGAATACATGTCCTGTGTGAGATCACCTTGTCATCCCCTTGTCTCTCTTCACTTGCCATCCCTTTGTCTCTCTTCACTTGCCATCCACTTGTCTATCTTCATTCACTTGCCATCCCCTTGTCTCTCTTCATTCACTTGCCATCCCCTTGTCTCTCTTCACTTGTCATCCTCTTGTCTCTCTTCACTTGCCATCCCCTTGTCTCTCTTCACTTGCCATCCCCTTGTCTCTCTTCACTTGCCATCCCCTTGTCTCTCTTCACTTGCCATCCCCTTGTCTCTCTTCACTTGCCATCCTCTTGTCTCTCTTCACTTGCCATCCCCTTGTCTCTCTTCACTTGCCATCCCCTTGTCTCTCTTCATTCACTTGCCATCCCCTTGTCTCTCTTCACTTGCCATCCCCTTGTCTCTCTTCACTTGCCATCCCCTTGTCTCTCTTCATTCACTTGCCATCCCCTTGTCTCTCTTCACTTGCCATCCCCTTGTCTCTCTTCATTCACTTGCCATCCCCTTGTCTCTCTTCACTTGTCATCCTCTTGTCTCTCTTCACTTGTCATCCTCTTGTCTCTCTTCACTTGCCATCCCCTTGTCTCTCTTCACTTGCCATCCCCTTGTCTCTCTTCACTTGCCATCCCCTTGTCTCTCTTCACTTGCCATCCCCTTGTCTCTCTTCACTTGTCATCCTCTTGTCTCTCTTCACTTGCCATCCCCTTGTCTCTCTTCATTCACTTGCCATCCCCTTGTCTCTCTTCACTTGCCATCCCCTTGTCTCTCTTCATTCACTTGCCTTCCCCTTGTCTCTCTTCATTCACTTGCCATCCCCTTGTCTCTCTTCACTTGCCATCCCCTTGTCTCTCTTCATTCACTTGCCATCCCCTTGTCTCTCTTCACTTGTCATCCCCTTGTCTTTCTTCACTTGCCATCCCTTTGTCTCTCTTCATTCACTTGTCATCCCCTTGTCTCTCTTCACTTGTCATCCTCTTGTCTCTCTTCACTTGCCATCCCATTGTCTCTTCATTCACTTGCCATCCCCTTGTCTCTCTTCACTTGCCATTCCCTTGTCTCTCTTCACTTGTCATATCCTTGTCTCTCTTCACTTGCCATCCCATTGTCTCTCTTCATTCACTTGCCATCCCCTTGTCTCTATTCATTCACTTGCCATCCCCTTGTCTCTCTTCACTTGTCATCCCCTTGTCTCTCTTCACTTGCCATCCCTTTGTCTCTCTTCATTCACTTGCCATCCCCTTGTCTCTCTTCACTTGTCATCCTCTTGTCTCTCTTCACTTGCCATCCCATTGTCTCTCTTCATTCACTTGCCATCCCCTTGTCTCTCTTCACTTGCCATTCCCTTGTCTCTCTTCACTTGTCATACCCTTGTCTCTCTTCACTTGCCATCCCATTGTCTCTCTTCATTCACTTGCCATCCCCTTGTCTCTATTCATTCACTTGCCATCCCCTTGTCTCTCTTCACTTGTCATCCCCTTGTCTCTCTTCACTTGCCATCCCTTTGTCTCTCTTCATTCACTTGCCATCCCCTTGTCTCTCTTCACTTGTCATCCTCTTGTCTCTCTTCACTTGCCATCCCATTGTCTCTCATCATTCACTTGCCATCCCCTTGTCTCTCTTCACTTGCCATCCCCTTGTCTCTCTTCACTTGCCATCCCCCTCTTTCTCTTCACTTGCCATACCCTTGTCTCTCTTCACTTGCCATCCCATTGTCTCTCTTCATTCACTTGCCATCCCCTTGTCTCTCTTCACTTGCCATCCCCTTGTCTCTCTTCACTTGCCATCCCATTGTCTCTCTTCACTTGCCATCCCATTGTCTCTCTTCACTTGCCATCACCTTGTCTCTCTTCATTCTCTTGCCATCCCCTTGTCTCTCTTCACTTGCCATCCCCTTGTCTCTCTTCACTTGCCATCCCCTTGTCTCTCTTCACTTGCCATCCCCTTGTCTCTCTTCATTCACTTGTCATCCCCTTGTCTCTCTTCATTCACTTGTCATCCCCTTGTCTCTCTTCACTTGCCATCCCCTTGTCTCTCTTCACTTGTCATCCCCTTGTCTCTCTTCACTTGCCATCCCCTTCTCTCTCTTCACTCTTGCCATCCCCTTGTCTCTCTTCACTTGTCATCCCCTTGTCTCTCTTCACTCTTGCCATCCCCTTGTCTCTCTTCATTCACTTTTCATCCCCTTGTCTTTCTTCACTTGCCATCCCCTTGTCTCTCTTCATTCACTTGTCATCCCCTTGTCTCTCTTCACTTGCCATCCCCTTGTCTCTCTTCACTTGCCATCCCTTTGTCTCTCTTCACTTGCCATCCCCTTGTCTCTCTTTACTCTTGCCATCCCCTTGTCTCTCTTCACTTGTCATCCCCTTGTCTCTCTTCACTTGCCATCCCCTTGTCTCTCTTCATTCACTTGTCATCCCCTTGTCTCTCTTCACTTGTCATCCCCTTGTCCCTCTTCATTCACTTGTCATCCCCTTGTCTCTCTTCATTCACTTGTCATCCCCTTGTCTCTCTTCACTTGCCATCCTCTGGTCTCTCTTCATTCACTTGCCATCCCCTTGTCTCTCTTCATTCACTTGTCATCCCCTTGTCTCTGTTCACTTGCCATCCCCTTGTCTCTCTTCACTTGTCATCCCCTTGTCTCTCTTCACTTGTCATCCCCTTGTCTCTCTTCATTCACTTGTCATCCCCTTGTCTCTCTTCATTCACTTGTCATCCCCTTGTCTCTCTTCACTTGCCATCCCCTTGTCTCTCTTCACTTGTCATCCCCTTGTCTCTCTTCACTTGTCATCCCCTTGTCTCTCTTCACTTGCCATCCCCTTGTCTCTCTTCATTCACTTGTCATACCCTTGTCTCTCTTCATTCACTTGTAATCCCCTTGTCTCTCTTCACTTGCCATCCCCTTGTCTCTCTTCACTTGTCATCCCCTTGTCTCTCTTCACTTGTCATCCCCTTGTCTCTCTTCACTCTTGCCATCCCCTTGTCTCTCTTCACTTGTCATCCCCTTGTCTCTCTTCGTTCACTTGCCATCCTGTGGTCTCTCTTCACTTGCCACCCCCTTGTCTCTCTTCATTCACTTGCCATCCCCTTGTCTCTCTTCATTCACTTGCCATCCCCTTGTCTCTCTTCACTTGCCATCCCCTTGTCTCTTCATTCACTTGTCATCCCCTTGTCTCTCTTCACTTGTCATCCCCTTGTCTCTCTTCACTCTTGCCATCCCCTTGTCTCTCTTCACTTGTCATCCCCTTGTCTCTCTTCATTCACTTGCCATCCTGTGGTCTCTCTTCACTTGCCATCCCCTTGTCTCTCTTCATTCACTTGCCATCTCCTTGTCTCTCTTCATTCACTTGCCATCCCCTTGTCTCTCTTCATTCACTTGCCATCCCCTTGTCTCTCTTCATTCACTTGCCATCCTCTGGTCTCTCTTCACTTGCCATCCCCTTGTCTCTCTTCACTTGCCATCCCCTTGTCTCTCTTCACTTGTCATCCCCTTGTCTCTCTTCATTCACTTGCCATCCCCTGGTCTCTCTTCATTCACTTGCCAGAGAGAGAGAGAGAGAGAGAGCTGAACAGATGCATGTCATGTAACACGCATGTTATGTAACACGCGAATCCGTATGTTTGTGTATTCTCATCTGTCATATTATCAGTTAAATACCATTTGATTTTATCATGTATAATATAAACTTATGTACATTACTGTAGTTTGAGTGAGAGAGTCAGTGAGTGTGAATGAGAGACAGAATGACTGAGCATGAGAGTGAGTGTGTATGTGTGTGTGTGCCTTCTCTGTGTGTATCTCTGTGTGTGGGAGCATCACCATGTTTACGTCACATACTTTTTATGTACACATTTTTCTCCATGTTTAACATTTTTATGAGACTGCTCATGACAATTGTCAGTGTATGTGTGTGAGTAAAGTGTGGGAGTTTGTTCATACTAGTTTCAATGCTAACGTGAGACATTTTGTATGTGTCTAGATGTGAGGAGGTGTGAGTGTGTGTGGAGGATGTGTGTGAGTGTGGGATATGTGTGGGTGGGGGATGTGTGGGTGGGGGTATGCATTTGGATGGGTTGGGGTGTGTGGGTTTGTGTGGGTAGTGATATTTGTGGGTGTTGGTGGGATGTGTGGATGGATGTGTGGGGGTGAAAGTAGGGGTGTGGGAATGGGTGTGGGGGATGTGTGTATGGGTGGAGGATATGTGTATGGGTGGAGGATATGTGTATGGGATGGACGTGGGGTGTGTGTGTTTATGTGGGTGGAGATGTGTGGGTGGTTTGAGGAAGTATGTGTGGGTGGCGGGGTTGTGTGGGTAGGGGATTGTGTTGGGTGGATTGGGGATGCAAGGGCGGGTGGGGAGAAGTGTATGGTGTGTGGGATTTGAGATATGTGTGTGGTGTGTTGGTGGGGGATATGTGCATGGTGTGTGGGTGGGGGGTGTGGTGGTATGGGTGAGGATATGTGTGTGGGTGGAGAATAGTGTGTGGTGTGGGGGATGTGTGTGATGGGTGCGGGGAATGTGTGCATGGGTGGGGTATATGTGTGGGTGAGTAGGGGATGTGTGGTGGTTGGGGGAAGTATGTGGGCGTGTGTGGGTGGGAGATGTGTGCGTGGATGGGAATGTGTGGGTGGGGGTGTGTTAGTGGCTTAGGGATGTGTAGGTGGGTGAGGGATGTGCATGTGTCGGGGTGGGATGCGTGAGTGGGTGGAGGATAAGTGTGGGTAGGGGTATTGTGATCGAGAGATGTTTGGTTGGGGGTGGGTGGATGGGGGTGTGTGGGTGCGTAGTGGAGGATGTGTGCGTGAGTGAGTGTGTGTTGGTGGATGGGTAGGGAATGCGTGTGTGGGTGGGAAGAGGTGTGTGGTGTGTTGGTTAGGGATATTGTGTGGGTGAGGTATGTGTGTGTGGATGGGGGATTTTTGTGGTGTGTGGGTGGGGTATGTGGGGTGGATGGGTAAGGGTATCTGTGTGGGTGGGAATATTGTGTGGTATGTGGGTGGGGGATATGTGTGTGGTGTGTAGGTGGGGATGTGTGGTGGTATGTGGGTGTGGGATGTGTTGGTGAGGGATATGTGTGTGTGCGGTGCATGGGTTGGGAATATTGCGTGGTAGGGGATGTATGTGATGTGCGGGTGGGGGATTGTGTAGTGGGGGATTGGGTTAAGGCATGTATGGGTGGGTGGAGGATGTATGTGTGGGTGGTGGGGTGTGTGTGTGAGTGGATTGGGGATGTATGGGTAGTTAGGGAGATGTGGGGGGCAGGGGGGATTGTGTGCGTGGGTGGGAAATATGTGGTCAATGGAGATGTGGCTGGGGGATGGGTGGTTTGAGGTGTGGATGGGGAGAGGATGTGTGGGTTAGGATGTGTATGTGGGTGGGCGTGGGATATGTGGGTTGGTGGGGGAATGTTTGTGGGTGGCGAGTGTGTTTTGGTTGGGGGAACAGGTGAGGGGAGTGTGGGTGGGGGATGTGCGGGAGGGGGATGGGTCCGTTGGTGGGGTATGTATGTGTCCCTTGGTGTGCATGTGTGTGTGTAGGTGGGGGTGTGTGTGGGTGGGGTGATTTATGGGTACGTGGGAGATGGGCCCCATAACATGGTAATTTGCCTTGTTTATGTTTACAACATTCATTTCACAATGTTTATTTTTCTTCCTATGTAAATGTATAATGCTCTTGATGAACGAAAGACGAGTGATTGGAAGGGCCGAATGTAAGACGGGCCTGCGCGCCCAATTTGTGACCCTAATAAAGTTGATTTGATTTGATTTGATTTTGCCATCCCCTGGTCTCTCTTCATTCACTTGCCATCCCCTTGTCTCTCTTCACTTGCCATCCCCTTGTCTCTCTTCACTTGCCATCCCCTTGTCTCTCTTCACTTGCCATCCCCTTGTCTCTCTTCACTTGCCATCCCCTTGTCTCTCTTCATTCACTTGCTATCCCCTTGTCTCTCTTCATTCACTTGCCATCCCCTTGTCTCTTCATTCACTTGCCATCCCCTTGTCTCTCTTCACTTGCCACGCCCTTGTCTCTCTTCACTTGCCATCCCCTTGTCTCTCTTCACTTGCCATCCCCTTGTCTCTCTTCACTTGCCATCCCCTTGTCTCTCTTCACTTGCCATACCCTTGTCTCTCTTCATTCACTTGCCATCCCCTTGTCTCTCTTCATTCACTTGCCATCCCCTTGTCTCTCTTCATTCACTTGCCATCCCCTTGTCTCTCTTCATTCACTTGCCATCCCCTTGTCTCTCTTCACTTGTCATCCCCTTGTCTCTCTTCACTTGCCATCCCCTTGTCTCTCTTCATTCACTTGCCATCCCCTTGTCTCTCTTCATTCACTTGCCATCCCCTTGTCTCTCTTCATTCACTTGCCATCCCCTTGTCTCTCTTCACTTGCCATCCCCTTGTCTTTCTTCACTTGTCATCCCCTTGTCTCTCTTCACTTGTCATCCCTTTGTCTCTCTTCACTTGCCATCCCCTTGTCTCTCTTCACTTGCCATACCCTTGTCTCTCTTCACTTGCCATCCCCTTGTCTCTCTTCACTTGCCATCCCCTTGTCTCTCTTCATTCACTTGCCATCCTCTTGTCTCTCTTCATTCACTTGCCATCCCCTTGTCTCTCTTCACTTGCCATCCCCTTGTCTCTCTTCACTTGTCATTCCTTTGTTGTCAGCAACTTACTTGCGACAGGCATACAAGGATTCCCTTCTTTTGCACTACACGAAAGTGACAACTCGTACTGTTTGCAAAAGGATACATTTTTATTCGGAGCTGATCATACAATAGCTCCACGAGCGGAATACCACAACGGTATTAATCATCATAGGATGTGATGAAGATAAGATGGAATGAGGAGATGATATTAATATTATAACTACTGAAGCTAAGCTAAACTATATAACTATTACACTGTCCTTAACAACAACAAAGTATCCCTAGCGGATACACGTCTGATTCCTATGCCGTCCCGGTCTGTCTGAGCTCGCTGAGCGTGGCGTGTTCAGCCACAGGCAATTAGCTCAGCGTGCGTTCGTTGGTTTACGTGCTGGGCACTGGGCTGTGTTGACCAAAATTACTTGGTCCTACCTCGTGAACTGGGTTCCCCAGTCTTTTGGGTAACCCCAGGTCATCTGCACTGGTTGCCCTCCTTGTTGACACAAGTGTGTCCCGTTATAGCTATTAATAGCGTTGGTGTCTCTTCTGTCTGGTCTCCTATCCTGTTACGTCACTTGCCCTCTTCCTAAGCTCTATTTTAGCTCTCCTTAGCTTAGAGCTTTCTCCTAAGTCTTTGACAGCCTCTCCATCCTCCCCTGTTGTGTTACAAACTTTCAAGTTGTGGGGGTAACACAAGTAATCTTACAAAAATTGGCTGTCTAATTTTGTCAAAGACTTCGTGAGTTCTCTACTTCTCTTATGGGGATAGGACAAGATCTCTCCTTTCCTTCGTCACACTGTTGTATCACTTCACTTGGCTAATTGAGTAGCTCATCACACTAGTACAGTTGGCTATAAACTGTCATTATATTTCTGAGAATTGTGAGGTCCGGATCCAATGCCATACGGCCTGTCCTCAGATTGTCCAAAATTAACAATCCCAAACAACTTGCCTCTGTTATGAGTGCAAAACATGGACAATAAATGTTCATGCTCCCATATAATAAGCCCCAGCTAGTATGCATGTTTAATGTGCCACTCTTCACCTTTTAGCTTCCTCTTGTGAAGAAATATTTAAGTGTTACACTTAGGCTTAGAGATATTATTGTGTCCCCTGTTGGAGTAGTTATGGTTCTTGAAAAGTAATGATGTATGCAAGTTTATGTGTTTGTTTTTCTGGTTGGTTGTGTGTTCTCTATTAATTTAAAGTGTATTTAACTTACTAACATGTGTATGCGTTTCTAATTTACGTGTATTTATTCTTTTGAGCGCCGTAAAGCGGTTTATTGTAGCCACAAATGAGTGTGTTATTCTAATTTATGTCTACAGTGCCGTTTTAATATGCTCAAAATATGTTCCCTATGTTTCTCACTAAAATATGGCGACTACACACTTATAAAAATTGACAACACATTGGTTACACAGATTGACACAGACAAGTCACAACAAGTCGTTTTGTGCGGTGAGAAAAAATTACCGCATTATCTCTCTCACTCTCTTAATTTAATCTGTTCTTTCTCTCTCTATCATTCACACATCTCTCGTTCTTCTCTCTCTACCATTCACACATCTTTCGTTCAACTTTCATTCAAAAGTGGTTTTAAAATATTGGGTCGTCATTAGAATATGGTTCAAGAAATAATGCATGGATGAACCAAAAAATGTACATTAAATGGTTGGCTGAATTTTAAATGGGTATTCAAGCCACATGACTGTGCTGTCTTTGTGCACTTGTCATTTATATACACAAATATACATGATTGAAAAGGATTGCTCGATACCCATCCTATGGTAATGACTACTTTAGCTAAACTATTATAAGTTGGTGCACTGTTCTAAATATATCTAAGGGAAATAATCTAACTAATTAATTTGATTTAGGAAAAGTGGGTTAATTACCTTAAAGTGTTTTAATGCCTAAACGAATATAAATTATTAAATGATGGTGTTAATTTGTAAGTGATGTTTAACTAAATATATAGTTAAATATGTTTAAATGGTGGTAACTAAAGTAATATGATGTAGGTGTTAAATTAAATGAGTTCTTAACTAAACATAGGTAGATTATAGCTCTGAAATGTTCTAAATCAAGTTATATGATAAATCTACATACATAATTCTAATATTTCCACAAAATATGAAGTTATACGCGACTGTTTATAAAAACCATGTTATATACATATCACATATAATTTTTAACTAATTACACTAACTAATTACATCCAGGTGTGATGTTGGAGCCGTGTCCTCTGTCGAATGTCCTCGAAAACAAAGTTCAGGTAGACAAAGTCTGATTTACGCTCTCATCCTGGGTAATATTCATACTAATGGTATGCTACTGGTTGGTGTAGGTTCAAGTCTAACTTTCAGCTCCACTCAAGGGTTGTATAAGTGGTAGTGGTGTAGACAATTCACAAATGTGTCTGTTCATTGCAATAATGCTGACACAGTTTATATTACACAGATGTAAGCGACGCGATGGTAACGCACTTTAGTGTTCACAATCACCACATAGGGCACTAGGTAATTACAGTGTCAATGTCTTTGGTGATGTAAGGTCGCTCTCTTCTCGTATTTCAGGTATTTCAATCTGAGAAGGTCTACTTAATGTGTCAGCCAGAGAGTTCAAGCTTCCCTTCAAATGTTTAATAGTGAAGGCATAATTCTGAAAAATTAAGGACCATCTGTAGATCCTATTGTTGCGATGAACCCCTGTATGCATTACCGTAAGAGGTGAATTATCGGTTTCGATAAAAAACTCTGTACCCGCCAGGAATCGATGAAGTTTCCTGACACAATATATCACGCTTAATGCTTCCAGTTCAGAGGCTGAGTATCTTCCCTCAGCAGGGCTGATCTTACGACTCACGTACATTATTGGGTGAAACTTGCCTTCATAAAATTGGCCTAAGACTCCAGAAATGGAAATGGAACTTGCGTCTGTACGGAGGAAATACGTAAGATTGACATTAGGCAAACGCAATATAGGTGGAACACTAAATAAATGTTTCAATTTTGATAACGCACCAATTAACTTTGCATCCTGTACATTAAGTTTTACAGATGCTTTTAACACATTAGAAAAAACGCTGGTGATTTCAGCCAAATTGGGTATAAATTTGCTGTAATAATTGACCAGACCAAGCAAACTACGGACCTGTTTCTTGGTCGTAGGCATAGTTAGATTGAGGATCTTGGTCACAATTTTCTCATCAGTTCTTAGTTGGCCTCTGGTGATTGTATGGCCTAAGAAATCAATTTCTTCCATTCCCAACTCCACTTTGGTGGGTTTCACTGTAAGACCAAATAATCGCAATCTATCGAAGACATGTCGCAGTTTCAGTAGGTGTGTTGTCCAGTCTGCTGTATGGATGCAAATGTCATCAATATAAGTAGATGTATTGGTCACTCCATGCAGAAGATCCCTAGTAAGTCGGACAAAAGTGGCTGGTGCATTACGAAGACCGAAAGGAAGAAAGCGCCACTCATATAGGCCTAGAGGTGTTGAGAATGCTGTCAAAGGAATAGAGGATGATTTCATCGGGACCTGCCAATAACCTTTCGTGAGATCCAGTTTTGAGAAGATACGTGATGTTAACATATCAAGGATTAGGTCATCACAAGATGGGATAGGCTCTGCATCGACCTTGGTCAAGTTGTTTAAGCGCTGATAATCGATGCAGAGACGAATAGTCGAGTCCTTTTTTCTGACTAGAACTATAGGAAAAGAATATTCTGACTGTGATTTCTGAATTATTCCACTCGACTCAAGATTTAACAATTCCTTGTCGAGATTTTCCCTGTAACTCAATGGGATGGAATAAGGTCGACATTTGATGGGTGTGCTATCAGTCAGAATTATAGAGTGTTTTATTCTGTCTGTCTTACCTGGGATGTCAGAGAAAATGTCCTTGTACTCAGTTACTAACTCTATCAGTTGTCGTTGTTGCTCGGCTGTAAGTTTCGGCTCTATACGTATGCTATCGATTGTCCCTGTCGTGTCAACTGTCGGGACTGGTAATTCTATGCCGTCGTCATCCGTCTGATTAAGTACTGTTGTTGTGCTAGCTGTGTGTACTGTTTCCTGGCTAGGTGTGTTTGCGATGTCGTCGTCATCTGTTGCCCTACCTAGTGTAGTTGTGCTGTGTACGTCTGTCGTCCGGTTGATTGGTGTAGGTGCACTCTGTTCGTCTGTCATCCGTTCTTGTCGTGAGAAATAAGGCTTCAGCATGTTGATATGAAATATCTTTAATTTTCCCTTTATCGATATTTCATAGTCGACATCTGATATCTTTCGTTCGACTTTGAATGGCCCTTGCCATGATGTTAGTAACAAATTACGTTTATCTGGTAGTAAAAGTAGCACCTTTTGATTGGGTTCAAGGTGTAGGGTTTTGGCACCCTTGTTTGCATATTCGCGGTACATCTGGCCTTTTCTCTCCAAAGATGATTTGGCTATTACACACGCCTTCATAATTCTATCGCGTGTTCTCGTTACCATCTCATACGGTGTTAATGCTGTTGGATTCTCTACTGAGCTGGTGATTAGCTGATGGTAGATTGTTAGGGGTCCACGAGGGTTCGCCCCATAAACTAACTCGAAAGGTGAGAAACCCGTACTTGAGTGCGGAATTTCTCGATGGGCAAATAGCACTGCTGGTAGTAGAGTGTCCCAATCAGATGGGTTCTCTGCTGTTACTTTCGCCAGCATGTGTTTTAGATCCCCGTTAATCTTTTCTATAATCCCATTACTCGCAGGGTGATACGGGCTACAGAAATGCTGTTCTATTCCTAGCAATTTTGTTAGGGCTTGCATAGCAGCCGAAATAAATTGGGTTCCTCGGTCGCTCAAAATGGTTCGAGGAAAGCCAAATTGACAAAATAGATGTAAAAACACATTTGCCACATCTTTGGAGGTAATGTATTTTAGTGGCACCGCTTCGATCCACCTTGTACAGAGATCCACGAGAGTTAGTATAAATCGGTTTCCCTTGTTCGACACCTGATTTAGGGGTCCAACAATATCTACCGCTACACTTTCGAATGGTCTAGAGGCCAAAATAGAACGCTGGACCTCGGCTGTTACATGCTTTCCCTTTCTTACTAAATGTTGACAAATAGTACATGATCGACAGAACAATTTAATGTCGTTACAAAATTTAGGCCAGTAGAAGTGTGCCAAAATTCTGGCTCTTGTTTTGTCATAGGCCAAATGTCTAGCTAACGGTGACTCATGTGCAATGTTTAGCACATTTTGTCGGTGTGTTACAGGTAACACCGTCTGCTGAATTTCATGGTTATTTGTTGTATAATAACGCATGAGAATTCCGTTATGTACTTTAAAATACCAAGATGCATTTTTAGTAACTTTCGCTCACTCACCTAACAATTTAAAATAAGGTGCGATAGTTTGATCGTTGCATTGTGCCTCGATAAATTCTTGTCGAGTAGCACTGTTACTAGCACCGGTGGGTGTTAACAACTGTAACATTTCGTTTTGTAGGTCAGTGTAATGTGTTTGAGTATCTGACCTCGTTACAGCATTAGCCGTGTTTGTTTGTTTCCAGGCTAATATTTCTTCATCAGTACACTGTTTTAATGATGGAAAGCAACCCAAAATCAAATCAGTACAGGGATTTTGCAGGATCGAGCATGTAAATGTGCCGGAAAGGAACGGGGTGTTTATGCGTACTTTTGCCAGCGGGTATTTCTCAATGTTTCCAGAGAAAGTGCGGCATTTGACAAACTCACCCGTATAATCTTCTGGCTTAACTAGGTCTCTTTTGACCCCAAGTAGAGTGCTGCCGCTATCAAGTAAACATTGGCATGGTTGTTCATTGACCAGTGCATCGTGGAACTTTAAATTGCCTCTGGAGGCTAAAGCTGCATTGGCATCTTCGTTGGAACATGGTACAAAATGCCCACATTTCAGTCTGCCATCCGTATGAAACTGGTGACACGTGTCACACTTATTAAAGTCTAATATATCAGTAATTGCACTCACACTCTCATACTCATTGCATGGTAATACATCTTCAAGTTCAGAATCAACCACACTCTCATCGTCAGATGATGTATCGATGAGCAAAGCATTGTTTGCCTTCATTCTTTGCCTGCCCAAACACTTAGAACTATAATGGCCATAACTTGAACAAAAGAAGCATTTAACAGCACGTTTGTAAGAGTTTCGTTTGTCTTCCTGCTTCTTCATCATCATTTCTAGATGAGCAGGATAAGATGGACTCTTATCACACATGGAGTACGGCGGATGAAACAATTTGCAGTATACACACTGTGGTGGCTTCTGATACGGTTTATCTTTCTTCTGATACTCTTTTTGCTTGTAAGACCTGCTTGGTATGTTTTTAACAAAGGCAGTAATCTCAGTATCATGTATTGATGTTTTAAATATGTCCCTGTTTGAGGAAAAATATGCAGAACCCCGTTTTTCGAGTTGTTCGATGGATTCAATGTCTGCTTGTTGAAGGAACTTAGCAAAGGGGGTAGGAACGGTGGATATGACTTTGTCCATCACCATTAAGTCCTGTAATTTATCAAAGTTCTTCCCTACTTTTGCTGCCTTAAGCCATTTATTGAATATACTCTGGACGTTTGAAACATAATCTAAGAACGTTTCAGTTGGCTTTGGCTTTATCTGTGAGTACTGGATCTGATATCCAGGAGCATCGAGTAGAAAATGCTGCATAATCCTATCATGGATGTACTGATAATTACTTCTTAGTTCTGTTGGTATTGATTCTATGACCTTTAATGGCTCCCCACTGAGGTTTCTCATGTAGATCATTGCCCAATCATCTAATGGTATTTTCTGAGTCTTAAGTTGGAATTCTACATTCTCCGTCCAAGCTGATATTGAATCGCCTTGACTGAAGGGCTTGATCACCCCTTTATACTTGGAGAATTTATTTTGTTCTTCCTGACTTTTTAATTTAGTAGAGGCTATCTGGGTGTTAGAGTCAATCTCCATCTCTTTCATCTTTAACTTCGTTTGTGACTCTACCTCTATTTGATTCTGTTTTATTTCCAATTCCTTCTGTTTAATGGTTTGGTCTAAATCTAACTGTTTTTGTTTTGTGGCATCGTCCATCTCTATCTGCTTCTGTTTTATTTCCAATTCCTTTTGTTTAGTGGCTTCCTCTAACTCCTTCATCTCTTTTGATGTTGTCTTTCTAATGCTCTTTGGTCTCTCTCTAGAGCAGCCTTTCTCTCCATCTCTTCTCTGTATCTTTCGTTTGCCCATTTTCTAGGTTTTCTCCAGTATATTCTAGTACTTTACCAGCCTGGATGAAGTCATTTAATGATGACATTATAAGGCTTTATGTTATCTGACAATTGATAGCAATATATTTTCCAAATGCAATTTCACAGTTATTATGTGTTAAATATTTACAAATTTCGCTGAAAAAGAGGATGCGTCGTTAAGGGTGCATATCAAAATTAGTGGAAAATATACTCATCTAATCTTGCAGGAAAATACGGCCTTCGGGATGTTCCGCCGCTGTTTTTCGTACACACGCCTGATCGTACACACGCCTGATCGTACACACGCCTGATCAGTTTCTGTTTAATGGAACATCAACATTTTAGCAACATGCATATAATGTGCAATACATGGTTGTTAATTGAAATATTACAGTTTCAAAGGATGGTGAACTTCAAATGTGATATAAATGATAATGATTAATGTAGATGATATGAATGTATGATAGTCTAAATGAACGTCAATGAATGTCTATGTCGTCTTGTCTTCACTTTCTATCGTCTCTGACTGAGCTGCGTTGTATGACTTTAGCTTAACCTCTAATCTCCTACTGTTGTGCAAAAAGAATTTATTTTTGCACGAATACAAACGTGAATGTGATAAATGTTGACATTATGATAGTCTCACACAGAATGGTTTACAAATGATGGTTAACTTTACAATTCGTACACAATCACCGTTTATAGTTCATACATTTTCATTCAAATAATTTACATAGATAATATATCCATAATATTCTGTAGAATTTCCAAAAATGGTAAATTACTTGGTACTTTTCAGAGTAGTATCATATTGATACTTGCAATAAAATTTATTAACTGCTAAGTTCAATTAAATGGCAAAAATTTTGAGGTGGTTCAAGCCCCACAAGACATGATAACGTGGTATCTTGGCTAATGGTAACGTGGTGTTGGTCCAAGGAGCTTCTGACACCAAATGGTATCCTGCCTAATGGTAGTGAGCGGTGGTTCAGGGACTTCTGACACCAAATGGTATCCTGCCTGTCAGCAACTTACTTGCGACAGGCATACAAGGATTCCCTTCTTTTGCACTACACGAAAGTGACAACTCGTATTGTTTGCAAAAGGATACATTTTTATTCGGAGCTGATCATACAATAGCTCCACGAGCGGAATACCACAACGGTATTAATCATCATAGGATGTGATGAAGATAAGATGGAATGAGGAGATGATATTAATATTATAACTACTGAAGCTAAGCTAAACTATATAACTATTATACTGTCCTTAACAACAACAAAGTATCCCTAGCGGATACACGTCTGATTCCTACGCCGTCCCGGTCTCTGTCTGAGCTCGCTGAGCGTGGCGTGTTCAGCCACAGGCAATTAGCTCAGCGTGCGTTCGTTGGTTTACGTGCTGGGCACTGGGCTGTGTTGACCAAAGTTACTTGGTCCTACCTCGTGAACTGGGTTCCCCAGTCTTTTGGGTAACCCCAGCTCATCTGCACTGGTTGCCCTCCTTGTTGACACAAGTGTGTCCCGTTATAGCTATTAATAGCGTTGGTGTCTCTTCTGTCTGGTCTCCTATCCTGTTACGTCACTTGCCCTCTTCCTAAGCTCTATTTTAGCTCTCCTTAGCTTAGAGCTTTCTCCTAAGTCTTTGACACTTGTCTCTCTTCACTTGTCATCCCCTTGTCTCTCTTCACTTGCCATCCCCTTGTCTCTCTTCACTTGCCATACCCTTGTCTCGCTTCACTTGCCATACCCTTGTCTCTCTTCATTCACTTGCCATCCCCTTGTCTCTCTTCATTCACTTGCCATCCCCTTTTCTCTCTTCACTTGCCATCCCCTTGTCTCTCTTCACTTGCCATCCCCTTGTCTCTCTTCACTTGCCATCCCCTTGTCTCTCTTCACTTGCCATCCCCTTGTCTCTCTTCACTTGCCATCCCCTTGTCTCTCTTCACTTGCCATACCCTTGTCTCTCTTCACTTGCCATCCCCTTGTCTCTCTTCACTTGCCATCCCCTTGTCTCTCTTCATTCACTTGCCGTCCTCTTGTCTCTCTTCATTCACTTGCCATCCCCTTGTCTCTCTTCATTCACTTGCCATCCCCTGGTCTCTCTTCATACACTTGCCATCCCCTGGTCTCTCTTCATACACTTGCCATCCCCTGGTCTCTCTTCATACACTTGCCATCCCCTGGTCTCTCTTCATTCACTTGCCATCCCCTGGTCTCTCTTCATACACTTGCCATCCCCTTGTCTCTCTTCATTCACTTGCCATCCCCTGGTCTCTCTTCATTCACTTGCCATCCCCTGGTCTCTCTTCATTCACTTGCCATCCCCTGGTCTCTCTTCATACACTTGCCATCCCCTGGTCTCTCTTCATACACTTGCCATCCCCTGGTCTCTCTTCATTCACTTGCCATCCCCTGCTTCATTCACTTGCCATCCCCTGGTCTCTCTTCATACACTTGCCATCCCCTGGTCTCTCTTCATACACTTGCCATCCCCTTGTCTCTCTTCATTCACTTGCCATCCCCTGGTCTCTCTTCATACACTTGCCATCCCCTTGTCTCTCTTCACTTGCCATCCCCTTGTCTCTCTTCACTTGCCATCCCCTTGTCTCTCTTCACTTGCCATCCCCTGGTCTCTCTTCATTCACTTGCCATCCCCTTGTCTCTCTTCACTTGCCATCCCCTTGTCTCTCTTCATTCACTTGCCATCCCCTTGTCTCTCTTCACTTGCCATCCCCTTGTCTCTCTTCACTTGCCATACCCTTGTCTCTCTTCACTTGTCATCCCCTTGTCTCTCTTCACTTGCCATCCCCTTGTCTCTCTTCACTTGCCATACCCTTGTCTCTCTTCACTTGCCATCCCCTTGTCTCTCTTCACTTGCCATCGCCTTGTCTCTCTTCATTCACTTGCCATCCCCTTGTCTCTCTTCATTCACTTGCTATCCCCTTGTCTCTCTTCACTTGCCATCCCCTTGTCTCTCTTCACTTGCCATCCCCTTGTCTCTCTTCATTCACTTGCCATCCTCTGGTCTCTCTTCACTTGCCATCCCCTTGTCTCTCTTCACTTGCCATCCCCTTGTCTCTCTTCATTCACTTGCCATCCCCTTGTCTCTCTTCATTCACTTGCCATCCCCTGGTCTCTCTTCATACACTTGCCATCCCCTGGTCTCTCTTCATACACTTGCCATCCCCTGGTCTCTCTTCATACACTTGCCATCCCCTGGTCTCTCTTCATACACTTGCCATCCCCTGGTCTCTCTTCATTCACTTGCCATCCTCTTGTCTCTCTTCATACACTTGCCATCCCCTGGTCTCTCTTCATACACTTGCCATCCCCTTGTCTCTCTTCATTCACTTGCCATCCCCTGGTCTCTCTTCATTCACTTGCCATCCCCTGGTCTCTCTTCATTCACTTGCCATCCCCTGGTCTCTCTTCATACACTTGCCATCCCCTGGTCTCTCTTCATACACTTGCCATCCCCTTGTCTCTCTTCATACACTTGCCATCCCCTGGTCTCTCTTCATTCACTTGCCATCCCCTGGTCTCTCTTCATACACTTGCCATCCCCTGGTCTCTCTTCATACACTTGCCATCCCCTTGTCTCTCTTTATTCACTTGCCATCCCCTGTTCTCTGTTCATACACTTGCCATCCCCTTGTCTCTCTTCACTTGCCATCCCCTTGTCTCTCTTCACTTGCCATCCCCTGGTCTCTCTTCATTCACTTGCCATCCCCTTGTCTCTCTTCACTTGCCATCCCCTTGTCTATCTTCACTTGCCATACCCTTGTCTCTCTTCACTTGTCATCCCCTTGTCTCTCTTCACTCTTGCCATCCCCTTGTCTCTCTTCATTCAATTGCCATACCCTTGTCTCTCTTCATTCACTTGCTATCCCCTTGTCTCTCTTCATCACTTGCCATCCCATTGTCTCTCTCACTTGCCATCCCCTTGTCTCTCTTCACTTGTCATCCCCTTGTCTCTCTTCATTCACTTGTCATCCCCTGTTCTCTCTTCATACACTTGCCATCCCCTTGTCTCTCTTCACTTGCCATCCCCTTGTCTCTCTTCACTTGCCATCCCCTGGTCTCTCTTTATTCACTTGCCATCCCCTTGTCTCTCTTCACTTGCCATACCCTTGTCTCTCTTCACTTGTCATCCCCTTGTCTCTCTTCACTCTTGCCATCCCCTTGTCTCTCTTCATTCACTTGCCATACCCTTGTCTCTCTTCATTCACTTGCCATCCCCTTGTCTCTCTTCATCACTTGCCATCCCATTGTCTCTCTCACTTGCCATCCCCTTGTCTCTCTTCACTTGTCATCCCCTTGTCTCTCTTCATTCACTTGTCATCCCCTTGTCTCTCTTCATTCACTTGCCATCCCCTTGTCTCTCTTTATCACTTGCCATCCCATTGTCTCTCTCACTTGCCATCCCCTTGTCTCTCTTCACTTGTCATCCCCTTGTCTCTCTTCATTCACTTGTCATCCCCTTGTCTCTCTTCATTCACTTGCCATCCCCTTGTCTCTCTTCATTCACTTGCCATCCTCTTGTCTCTCTTCATTCACTCGCCATCCCCTTGTCTCTCTTCACTTGCCATCCCCTTATCTCTCTTCATTCACTTGCCGTCCCCTTGTCTCTATTCATTCACTTGCCAACCCCATGTCTCTCTTCATTCACTTGTCATCCCCTTGTCTCTCTTCACTTGCCATCCCCTTGTCTCTATTCACTTGCCATCCCCAAGTCTCTCTTCTCTTGCCATCCCCATGTCTCTCTTCATCACTTGCCATCTCCTTGTCTCTCTTCACTTGCCATCCCCATGTCTCTCTTCATCACTTGCCATCTCCTTGTCTCTCTTCACTTGCCATCCCCTTGTCTCTCTTCACTTGCCATCCCCTTGTCTCTCTTCACTTGCCATCCCCTTGTCTCTCTTCACTTGCCATCCCCTTGGCTCTCTTCACTTGCCGTCCCCTTGTCTCTCTTCACTTGCCATCTCCTTGTCTCTCTTCACTTGCCATCCCCCTTGTCTCTCTTCACTTGCCGTCCCCTTGTCTCTCTTCACTTCCCATCCCTATGTCTCTCTTCATTCACTTGCCATCCCCTTGTCTCACTTCATCACTTGAGAGCGTACACAGAACGAAGCTATGCGGGTCATTCTGTGATGCACTAGAGACACCCCAGTGGTGTGTATGCGTTACATCCTTGGTTTGCCGGCTGTTGCTGGTAGGCTCAAGGTGAAGCAGGCGAAGGCATACCTCAGTAGCAGACACAGACCACCCACTGCATGAGGCGCTGGACACAGTTAAGGGTCAGCGACTGATAAGAGGGAAATGGATGGCTCAGGCAGAGGATACGGTCAGACAGGTGTGCCCCCTGGAGAACATTAGGCGTGGAGAGGAGTGGGTCAGAGTGCCAGCGGAGCAGTCAGACTTGTGCAGAGTTATAATCACATTAAGCCGGGAGTGCAGGGAGTGGCCAGCAGTGGCCACGGAAGTGGAAATCCAGCAACTAATTCGGGACAATGCTCACTCGGGTGATGTGATTATCTACACAGATGGTTCGGTGTCAAGAGGTGAAAGAAGTGGCTGGGGGTTTATAGCCAAAGCTAATGGTCGATGTTTGGGGCAGGAGTGCCTGGCATATGATACCACAACATCCAGCTTAAGAATGGAGGTGGAGGCAGTCACTGCGGCTCTCCGCTGGATGGAGAATACGACGCACACACACATCGTGATTGTAACTGACTCAGAAAGCATGCTGATGAGGTGAGGACGGGCAGGCTTCGTGCAGAGTGGCTTGCTTCGCTTCGGAGGTCACGGGTGACAAGCATCGCCTGGATCTTTTCTCCGGGGCATGCCGGTGTGCTGGGAAATGAATAGGCGGACAGATTGACTGGCTCTGCAGAACTTGGTGGAGTATTGATACATGACAAGGCAGACGTGGTTGCGGCCTTGTGGGGGCACGTGCACACCTCGGAGGAGCAAATGGATTACCATGGTCTGGCAAGAATGAGACAGCGAGGAGTGACGAGGGGATCTGGCCGACGCTCAACGCTCAGAGGAAAGGCGAGACGGACTTATAATCAGATTGCTACAGGTACTATTAGTGTTGGAACTCTTCGCTGGCTGCTGAGGATGGGGACGGAGCACTTATGGGAATGCCCCAAATGCTGTGATGTCGATTCCTAAATCAATCAATCAATCAAATAATCTTCATCACTTGCCATCCCCTTGTCTCTCTTCACTTGCCATCCCATTATCTCTCTTCACTTGCCATCCCATTATCTCTCTTCACTTGCCATCCCATTATCTCTCTTCACTTGCCATCCCATTATCTCTCTTCACTTGCCATCCCATTATCTCTCTTCACTTGCCATCTCCTTATCTCTCTTCACTTGCCATCTCCTTATCTCTCTTCACTTGCCATCCCCTTGTCTCTCTTCACTTGCCATGCCCTTGTCTCTCTTCACTTGCCATCACCTTGTCTCTCTTCACTTGCCATCACCTTGTCTCTCTTCACTTGCCACGCCCTTGTCTATTCTCACTTGCCATTGTTTTCACCAATGTTTTGTCCACTCATGTGACCAAACAGTATGTTACACACGCTAGCACATGTGATTCTAGTATAGATGCTAGCACATGTGATTCTTGTATACAAGGTAGCACATGTGATTCTAGTATAGATGCTAGCACATGTGATTCTTGTATTCATGCTAGCACATGTGATTTTTGTATACATTGCTAGCACATGTGATTCTAGTATAGATGGTAGCACATGTGATTCTAGTATAGATGGTAGCACATGTGATTCTAGTATAGATGGTAGCACATGTGATTCTAGTATAGATGGTAGCACATGTGATTCTAGTATAGATGGTAGCGCATGTGATTCTTGTATTCATGCTAGCACATGTGATTCTTGTATACATTGCTAGCACATTTGATTCTAGTATAGATGGTAGCACATGTGATTCTAGTATAGATGGTAGCACATGTGATTCTAGTATAGATGGTAGCACATGTGATTCTAGTATAGATGATAGCACATGTGATTCTAGTATAGATGGTAGCACATGTGATTCTAGTATAGATGGTAGCACATGTGATTCTAGTATAGATGATAGCACATGTGATTCTAGTATAGATGGTAGCACATGTAATTCTAGTATATATGGTAGCACATGTGATTCTTGTATTCATGCTAGCACATGTGATTCTTGTATACATTGCTAGCACATTTGATTCTAACCTGCACGCTAGCACATGTGATGATTCTTGCATACAAGGTAGCACATGTGATTCTTGTATACACACTAGCACATGTGATTCTAGTATACATTCTAGCACAGATTCTAGCACATTATTATAGTATATATGCTAGCACATGTGATTCTAACCTGCACGCTAGCACGTGTGATTCTTATATACATATTAGCATTTGCTGCATCTCTTCCTTGTACAGCTGTGGCATTTATTGTATATCTTTGTTCGACAGCGGTGGCATTTATTGTATATCTTTGTTCGACAGCGGTGGCATTTATTGTATATCTTTGTTCGACAGCTGTGACAATTACTTTAGATCTTTATTCTACTGCTTCACCAAGTTGTATGTCCTCAAGTGAACAGCCCTGTTGGCACTTGTATCCATGCTTCACCAGGTTCTATGTCCTCAAGTGAACAGCCCTGTTGGCACTTGTATCCATGCTTCACCAGGTTCTATGTCCTCAAGTGAACAGCCCTGTTGCCACTTGTATCCATGCTTCATCAGGTTCTATGTCCTCAAGTGAACAGCCCTGTTGCCACTTGTATCCATGCTTCACCAGGTTCTATGTCCTCAAGTGAACAGCCCTGTTGGCACTTGTATCCATGCTTCACCAGGTTCTATGTCCTCAAGTGAACAGCCCTGTTGGCACTTGTATCCATGCTTCACCAGATTCTATGTCCTCAAGTGGATAGCCCTGTTGGCACTTGTATCCATGCTTCACCAGGTTCTGTGTCCTCAAGTGAACAGCCCTGTTGGCACTTGTATCCATGCTTCACCAGGTTCTATGTCCTCAAGTGAACAGCCCTGTTGGCACTTGTATCCATGCTTCACCAGGTTCTGTGTCCTCAAGTGAACAGCCCTGTTGGCACTTGTATCCATGCTTCACCAGGTTCTATGTCCTCAAGTGAACAGCCCTGTTGGCACTTGTATCCATGCTTCACCAGGTTCTGTGTCCTCAAGTGAACAGCCCTGTTGGCACTTGTATCCATGCTTCACCAGGTTCTATGTCCTAAAGTGAACAGCTCTGTTGCCACTTGTATCCATGCTTCACCAGGTTCTATGTCCTCAAGTGAACAGCCCTGTTGGCACTTGTATCCAAGCTTCACCAGGTTCTATGTCCTCAAGTGAACAGCCCTGTTGGCACTTGTATCCATGCTTCACCAGGTTCTGTGTCCTCAAGTGAACAGCCCTGTTGCCACTTGTATCCATGCTTCACAAGGTTCTTTGTCCTCAAGTGAACAGCCCTGTTGGCACTTGTATCCATCATTTACCAGGTTCTGTGTCCTCAAGTGATGTATCCATGCTTCACTAAGTTGTATGTCCTCAAGTGAACAGCCCTGTTGAATATGGTCCTGAACCTGACCCATCCATGACTGTCCTCTGTTTAATATGCCGCTTGTTTTCTTACTCTTGATATGACTGTTCACTGGATGCTGTTTGTTGGCAGTGACTTGGCACTCCTCTACACTGGATGCTGTGTGTTGGCAGTGACTTGGCAATCCACTACAAATCCTTGGCTCGCTCCCAATGTTGGGAAATCTGCAGGTAAATCTCCCCACATGCTGTATCTATTTAGACACCCAAGTATGATGAGCATAGCCTCATTCTGTTCTCGTTCCATTCTCTCCATCAGAAAACAGCTGAGAGTGGGGATCACCAGGACGTACTCAAGTCATCGAAAGGACCAGGCCCTGGTATAGGAGACACAGGTCACACTGTTCAGTTTGCCATTGCCATTACTCTCATGGCAGCCATGTCACTCCTAGCTGCCATTACTCTTGTTGCAGCCATGTCACTCCTAGCTGCCATTACTCTTGTTGCAGCCATGTCACTCCTAGCTGCCATTACTCTTGTTGCAGCCATGTCACTTTTAGCTGCCATTACTCTCATGGCAGCCATGCCACTTCTAGCTGCCGTTACTCTTGTTGCAGCCATGCCACTTCTAGCTGCCGTTACTCTTGTTGCAGCCATGCCACTTCTAGCTGCCGTTACTCTTGCTACACCCATGTCACTTCTAGCTGCCGTTACTCTTGTTGCAGCCATGTCACTCCTAGCTGCCATTACTCTTGTTGCAGCCATGCCACTTCTAGCTGTCGTTACTCTTGCTACAGCCATGTCACTTCTAGCTGCCGTTACTCTTGTTGCAGCCATGTCACTCCTAGCTGCCGTTACTCTTGCTACAGCCATGTCACTCCTAGCTGCCGTTACTCTTGTTGCAGCCATGTCACTCCTAGCTGCCATTACTCTTGTTGCAACCATGTCACTCCTAGCTGCCATTACTCTTGTTGCAGCCATGTCACTCCTAGCTGCCATTACTCTTGTTGCAGCCATGTCACTCCTAGCTGCCATTACTCTTGTTGCAACCATGTCACTCCTAGCTGCCATTACTCTTGTTGCAGCCATGTCACTCCTAGCTGCCATTACTCTTGTTGCAGCCATGTCACTCCTAGCTGCCGTTACTCTTGTTGCAACCATGTCACTTCTAGCTGCCATTACACTTCTGGCAGCCATGTCACTCCTAGCTGCCGTTACTCTTGTTGCAGCCATGTCACTCCTAGCTGCCATTACTCTTGTTGTAGAGATGTCACTTCTAGCTGCCGTTACTCTTGTTGCAGCCATGTCACTCCTAGCTGCCGTTACTCTTGTTGCAGCCATGTCACTTCTAGCTGCCATTACTCTTGTTGCAGCCATGTCACTCCTAGCTGCTGTTACTCTTGTTGCAACCATGTCACTCCTAGCTGCCGTTACTCTTGTTGCAGCCATGTCACTCCTAGCTGCCATTACTCTTGTTGTAGCCATGTCACTTCTAGCTGCCATTACTCTTGTTGCAACCATGTCACTCCTAGCTGCCGTTACTCTTGTTGCAGCCATGTCACTCCTAGCTGCCATTACTCTTGTTGTAGCCATGTCACTTCTAGCTGCCGTTACTCTTGTTGCAACCATGTCACTACTAGCTGCCATTACTCTTGTTGCAACCATGTCACTCCTAGCTGCCATTACTCTTGTTGTAGCCATGTCACTTCTAGCTGCCGTTACTCTTGTTGCAGCCATGTCACTCCTAGCTGCCGTTACTCTTGTTGCAGCCATGTCACTCCTAGCTGCCATTACTCTTGTTGCAGCCATGTCACTTCTAGCTGCAGTTACTCTTGTTGCAGCCATGTCACTTCTAGCTGCCATTACTCTTGTTGCAGCCATGTCACTCCTAGCTGTCATTACTCTTGTTGTAGCCATGTCACTCCTAGCTGCCATTACTCTTGTTGCAACCATGTCACTCCTAGCTGTTATTACTCTTTTTGCAACCATGTCACTCCTAGCTGCCGTTACTCTTGTTGCAACAATGTCACTCCTAGCTGCCATTACTCTTGTTGCAACCATGTCACTCCTAGCTGCCATTACTCTTGTTGCAGCCATGTCACTCCTAGCTGCCATTACTCTTGTTGCAGCCATGTCACTCCTAGCTGCCGTTACTCTTATTGCAGCCATGTCACTCCTAGCTGCCATTACTCTTGTTGTAGCCATGTCACTCCTAGCTGCCATTACTCTTGTTGTAGCCATGTCACGTCTAGCTGCCATTACTCTTGTTGCAGCATGTCACTTCTAGCTGCCGTTACTCTTGTTGTAGCCATGTCACTTCTAGCTGCCGTTACTCTTGTTGCAGCCATGTCACTCCTAGCTGCCGTTACTCTTGTTGCAGCCATGTCACTCCTAGCTGCCATTACTCTTGTTGCAGCCATGTCACTCCTAGCTGCCATTACTCTTGTTGCAGCCATGTCACTTCTAGCTGCCATTACTCTTGTTGCAACCATGTCACTCCTAGCTGCCGTTACTCTTGTTGCAGCCATGTCACTCCTAGCTGCCATTACTCTTGTTGTAGCCATGTCACTTCTAGCTGCCATTACTCTTGTTGCAACCATGTCACTACTAGCTGCAGTTACTCTTGTTGTAGCCATGTCACTCCTAGCTGCCATTACTCTTGTTGTAGCCATGTCACTCCTAGCTGCCATTACTCTTGTTGCAGCCATGTCACTTCTAGCTGCCGTTACTCTTGTTGCAACCATGTCACTACTAGCTGCCATTACTCTTGTTGCAACCATGTCACTCCTAGCTGCCATTACTCTTGTTGTAGCCATGTCACTTCTAGCTGCCGTTACTCTTGTTGCAGCCATGTCACTCCTAGCTGCCATTACTCTTGTTGCAGCCATGTCACTCCTAGCTGCCATTACTCTTGTTGCAGCCATTTCACTTCTAGCTGCAGTTACTCTTGTTGCAGCCATGTCACTTCTAGCTGCCATTACTCTTGTTGCAGCCATGTCACTCCTAGCTGCCATTACTCTTGTTGCAACCATGTCACTCCTAGCTGTTATTACTCTTGTTGCAACCATGTCACTCCTAGCTGCCGTTACTCTTGTTGCAACCATGTCACTCCTAGCTGCCATTACTCTTGTTGCAACCATGTCACTCCTAGCTGCCATTACTCTTGTTGCAACCATGTCACTCCTAGCTGCCATTACTCTTGTTGCAGCCATGTCACTCCTAGCTGCCATTACTCTTGTTGTAGCCATGTCACTCCTAGCTGCCATTACTCTTGTTGCAGCCATGTCACTTCTAGCTGCCGTGACTCTTGTTGCAGCCATGTCACTTCTAGCTGCCGTTACTCTTGTTGCAGCCATGTCACTCCTAGCTGCCGTTACTCTTGTTGCAGCCATGTCACTCCTAGCTGCCATTACTCTTGTTGTAGCCATGTCACTCCTAGCTGCCATTACTCTTGTTGCAGCCATGTCACTTCTATCTGCCATTACTCTTGTTGCAGCCATGTCACTTCTAGCTGCCGTTACTCTTGTTGTAGCCATGTCACTTCTAGCTGCCATTACTCTTGTTGTAGCCATGTCACTTCTAGCTGCCGTTACTCTTGTTGCAGCCATGTCACTCCTAGCTGCCGTTACTCTTGTTCCAGCCATGTCACTCCTAGCTGCCATTACTCTTGTTGCAGTCATGTCACTCCTAGCTGCCATTACTCTTGTTGCAACCATGTCACTCCTAGCTGACATTACTCTTGTTGCAGCCATGTCACTCCTAGTTGCCATTACTCTTGTTGCAGCCATGTGACTCCTAGCTGCCATTACTCTTGTTGTAGCCATGTCACTCCTAGCTGCCGTTACTCTTGTTGCAGCCATGTCACTCCTAGCTGCCGTTACTCTTGTTGCAGCCATGTCACTTCTATCTGCCATTACTCTTGTTGCAGCCAAGTCACTCCTAGCTGCCATTACTCTTGTTGTAGCCATGTCACTCCTAGCTGCCATTACTCTTGTTGCAGCCATGTCACTTCTAGCTGCCGTTACTCTTGTTGCAGCCATGTGACTCCTAGCTGCCATTACTCTTGTTGTAGCCATGTCACTTCTAGCTGCCGTTACTCTTGTTGCAGCCATGTCACTCCTAGCTGCCGTTACTCTTGTTGTAGCCATGTCACTCCTAGCTGCCATTACTCTTGTTGTAGCCATGTCACTCCTAGCTGCCATTACTCTTGTTGCAGCCATGTCACTCCTAGCTGCCATTACTCTTGTGGCAGCCATGTCACTCCTAGCTGCCATTACTCTTGTTGCAGCCATGTCACTCCTAGCTGCCATTACTCTTGTGGCAACCATGTCACTACTAGCTGTCATTACTCTTGTTGCAGCCATGTCACTCCTAGCTGCCATTACTCTTGTTGCAGCCATGTCACTCCTAGCTGTCGTTACTCTTGTTGCAACCATGTCACTCCTAGCTGCCATTACACTTGTTGCAGCCATGTCAATCCTAGCTGCCATTACACTTGTTGCAGCCATGTCACTCCTAGCTGCCGTTACTCTTGTTGCAGCCATGTCACTCCTAGCTGCCATTACTCTTGTTGTAGCCATGTCACTTCTAGCTGCCGTTACTCTTGTTGCAGCCATGTCACTCCTAGCTGCCGTTACTCTTGTTGCAGCCATGTCACTTCTAGCTGCCATTACTCTTGTTGCAGCCATGTCACTCCTAGCTGCTGTTACTCTTGTTGCAACCATGTCACTCCTAGCTGCCGTTACTCTTGTTGCAGCCATGTCACTCCTAGCTGCCATTACTCTTGTTGTAGCCATGTCACTTCTAGCTGCCATTACTCTTGTTGTAGCCATGTCACTTCTAGCTGCCATTACTCTTGTTGCAACCATGTCACCCCTAGCTGCCGTTACTCTTGTTGCAGCCATGTCACTCCTAGCTGCCATTACTCTTGTTGTAGCCATGTCACTTCTAGCTGCCGTTACTCTTGTTGCAACCATGTCACTACTAGCTGCCATTACTCTTGTTGCAACCATGTGACTCCTAGCTGCCATTACTCTTGTTGTAGCCATGTCACTTCTAGCTGCCGTTACTCTTGTTGCAGCCATGTCACTCCTAGCTGCCATTACTCTTGTTGCAGCCATGTCACTCCTAGCTGCCGTTACTCTTGTTGCAACCATGTCACTTCTAGCTGCCATTACACTTCTGGCAGCCATGTCACTCCTAGCTGCCGTTACTCTTGTTGCAGCCATGTCACTCCTAGCTGCCATTACTCTTGTTGTAGAGATGTCACTTCTAGCTGCCGTTACTCTTGTTGCAGCCATGTCACTCCTAGCTGCCGTTACTCTTGTTGCAGCCATGTCACTTCTAGCTGCCATTACTCTTGTTGCAGCCATGTCACTCCTAGCTGCTGTTACTCTTGTTGCAACCATGTCACTCCTAGCTGCCGTTACTCTTGTTGCAGCCATGTCACTCCTAGCTGCCATTACTCTTGTTGTAGCCATGTCACTTCTAGCTGCCATTACTCTTGTTGCAACCATGTCACTCCTAGCTGCCGTTACTCTTGTTGCAGCCATGTCACTCCTAGCTGCCATTACTCTTGTTGTAGCCATGTCACTTCTAGCTGCCGTTACTCTTGTTGCAACCATGTCACTACTAGCTGCCATTACTCTTGTTGCAACCATGTCACTCCTAGCTGCCATTACTCTTGTTGTAGCCATGTCACTTCTAGCTGCCGTTACTCTTGTTGCAGCCATGTCACTCCTAGCTGCCGTTACTCTTGTTGCAGCCATGTCACTCCTAGCTGCCATTACTCTTGTTGCAGCCATGTCACTTCTAGCTGCAGTTACTCTTGTTGCAGCCATGTCACTTCTAGCTGCCATTACTCTTGTTGCAGCCATGTCACTCCTAGCTGCCATTACTCTTGTTGTAGCCATGTCACTCCTAGCTGCCATTACTCTTGTTGCAACCATGTCACTCCTAGCTGTTATTACTCTTGTTGCAACCATGTCACTCCTAGCTGCCGTTACTCTTGTTGCAACAATGTCACTCCTAGCTGCCATTACTCTTGTTGCAACCATGTCACTCCTAGCTGCCATTACTCTTGTTGCAGCCATGTCACTCCTAGCTGCCATTACTCTTGTTGCAGCCATGTCACTCCTAGCTGCCGTTACTCTTGTTGCAGCCATGTCACTCCTAGCTGCCATTACTCTTGTTGTAGCCATGTCACTCCTAGCTGCCATTACTCTTGTTGTAGCCATGTCACGTCTAGCTGCCATTACTCTTGTTGCAGCATGTCACTTCTAGCTGCCGTTACTCTTGTTGTAGCCATGTCACTCCTAGCTGCCATTACTCTTGTTGCAGCCATGTCACTTCTAGCTGCCATTACTCTTGTTGCAACCATGTCACTCCTAGCTGCCGTTACTCTTGTTGCAGCCATGTCACTCCTAGCTGCCATTACTCTTGTTGTAGCCATGTCACTTCTAGCCGCCATTACTCTTGTTGCAACCATGTCACTACTAGCTGCAGTTACTCTTGTTGTAGCCATGTCACTCCTAGCTGCCATTACTCTTGTTGTAGCCATGTCACTCCTAGCTGCCATTACTCTTGTTGCAGCCATGTCACTTCTAGCTGCCGTTACTCTTGTTGCAACCATGTCACTACTAGCTGCCATTACTCTTGTTGCAACCATGTCATTCCTAGCTGCCATTACTCTTGTTGTAGCCGTGTCACTTCTAGCTGCCGTTACTCTTGTTGCAGCCATGTCACTCCTAGCTGCCATTACTCTTGTTGCAGCCATGTCACTCCTAGCTGCCATTACTCTTGTTGCAGCCATGTCACTTCTAGCTGCAGTTACTCTTGTTGCAGCCATGTCACTTCTAGCTGCCATTACTCTTGTTGCAGCCATGTCACTCCTAGCTGCCATTACTCTTGTTGCAACCATGTCACTCCTAGCTGTTATTACTCTTGTTGCAACCATGTCACTCCTAGCTGCCGTTACTCTTGTTGCAACCATGTCACTCCTAGCTGCCATTACTCTTGTTGCAACCATGTCACTCCTAGCTGCCATTACTCTTGTTGCAGCCATGTAACTCCTAGCTGCCATTACTCTTGTTGCAGCCATGTCACTCCTAGCTGCCATTACTCTTGTTGTAGCCATGTCACTCCTAGCTGCCATTACTCTTGTTGCAGCCATGTCACTTCTAGCTGCCGTTACTCTTGTTGCAGCCATGTCACTTCTAGCTGCCGTTACTCTTGTTGCAGCCATGTCACTCCTAGCTGCCGTTACTCTTGTTGTAGCCATGTCACTCCTAGCTGCCATTACTCTTGTTGCAGCCATGTCACTTCTATCTGCCATTACTCTTGTTGCAGCCATGTCACTTCTAGCTGCCGTTACTCTTGTTGCAACCATGTCACTACTAGCTGCCATTACTCTTGTTGCAACCATGTGACTCCTAGCTGCCATTACTCTTGTTGTAGCCATGTCACTTCTAGCTGCCGTTACTCTTGTTGCAGCCATGTCACTCCTAGCTGCCGTTACTCTTGTTGCAGCCATGTCACTCCTAGCTGCCATTACTCTTGTTGCAGCCATGTCACTCCTAGCTGCCATTACTCTTGTTGCAGCCATGTCACTCCTAGCTGCCATTACTCTTTTTGCAACCATGTCACTCCTAGCTGCCATTACTCTTGTTGCAACCATGTCACTCCTAGCTGACATTACTCTTGTTGCAGCCATGTCACTCCTAGCTGCCATTACTCTTGTTGCAGCCATGTGACTCCTAGCTGCCATTACTCTTGTTGTAGCCATGCCACTCCTAGCTGCCGTTACTCTTGTTGCAGCCATGTCACTCCTAGCTGCCGTTACTCTTGTTGCAGCCATGTCACTCCTAGCTGCCATTACTCTTGTTGCAGCCATGTCACTCCTAGCTGCCGTTACTCTTGTTGCAGCCATGTCACTCCTAGCTGCCGTTACTCTTGTTGTAGCCATGTCACTACTAGCTGCCGTTACTCTTGTTGTAGCCATGTCACTCCTAGCTGCCATTACTCTTGTTGCAGCCATGTCACTCCTAGCTGCCATTACTCTTGTTGCAGCCATGTCACTCCTAGCTGCCATTACTCTTGTTGCAGCCATGTCACTCCTAGCTGCCATTACTCTTGTTGCAACCATGTCACTACTAGCTGCCATTACTCTTGTTGCAGCCATGTCACTCCTAGCTGCCATTACTCTTGCTGCAGCCATGTCACTCCTAGCTGCCGTTACTCTTGTTGCAACCATGTCACTCCTAGCTGCCATTACACTTGTTGCAGCCATGTCACTCCTAGCTGCCGTTACTCTTGTTGCAGCCATGTCACTCCTAGCTGCCATTACTCTTGTTGTAGCCATGTCACTTCTAGCTGCCGTTACTCTTGTTGCAGCCATGTCACTCCTAGCTGCCGTTACTCTTGTTGCAGCCATGTCACTTCTAACTGCCATTACTCTTGTTGCAGCCATGTCACTCCTAGCTGCTGTTACTCTTGTTGCAACAATGTCACTCCTAGCTGCCATTACTCTTGTTGCAACCATGTCACTCCTAGCTGCCATTACTCTTGTTGCAGCCATGTCACTCCTAGCTGCCATTACTCTTGTTGCAGCCATGTCACTCCTAGCTGCCGTTACTCTTGTTGCAGTCATGTCACTCCTAGCTGCCATTACTCTTGTTTTAGCCATGTCACTCCTAGCTGCCATTACTCTTGTTGTAGCCATGTCACTTCTAGCTGCCATTACTCTTGTTGCAGCATGTCACTTCTAGCTGCCATTACTCTTGTTGTAGCCATGTCACTTCTAGCTGCCGTTACTCTTGTTGCAGCCATGTCACTCCTAGCTGCCGTTACTCTTGTTGCAGCCATGTCACTCCTAGCTGCCATTACTCTTGTTGCAGCCATGTCACTCCTAGCTGCCATTACTCTTGTTGTAGCCATGTCACTTCTAGCTGCCATTACTCTTGTTGCAACCATGTCACTCCTAGCAGCCGTTACTCTTGTTGCAGCCATGTCACTCCTAGCTGCCATTACTCTTGTTGTAGCCATGTCACTTCTAGCTGCCGTTACTCTTGTTGCAACCATGTCACTACTAGCTGCCATTACTCTTGTTGCAACCATGTCACTCCTAGCTACCATTACTCTTGTTGTAGCCATGTCACTTCTAGCTGCCGTTACTCTTGTTGCAGCCATGTCACTCCTAGCTGCCGTTACTCTTGTTGCAGCCATGTCACTCCTAGCTGCCATTACTCTTGTTGCAGCCATGTCACTTCTAGCTGCAGTTACTCTTGTTGCAGCCATGTCACTTCTAGCTGCCATTACTCTTGTTGCAGCCATGTCACTCCTAGCTGCCATTACTCTTGTTGTAGCCATGTCACTCCTAGCTGCCATTACTCTTGTTGCAACCATGTCACTCCTAGCTGTTATTACTCTTGTTGCAGCCATGTCACTCCTAGCTGCCATTACTCTTGTTGCAGCCATGTCACTCCTAGCTGCCATTACTCTTGTTGTAGCCATGTCACTCCTAGCTGCCATTACTCTTGTTGCAGCTATGTCACTTCTAGCTGCCGTTACTCTTGTTGCAGCCATGTCACTTCTAGCTGCCGTTACTCTTGTTGCAGCCATGTCACTCCTAGCTGCCGTTACTCTTATTGCAGCCATGTCACTCCTAGCTGCCATTACTCTTGTTGTAGCCATGTCACTTCTATCTGCCATTACTCTTGTTGCAGCCATGTCACTTCTAGCTGCTGTTACTCTTGTTGTAGCCATGTCACTTCTAGCTGCCATTACTCTTGTTGTAGCCATGTCACTTCTAGCTGCCGTTACTCTTGTTGCAGCCATGTCACTCCTAGCTGCCGTTACTCTTGTTGCAGCCATGTCACTCCTAGCTGCCATTACTCTTGTTGTAGCCATGTCACTCCTAGCTGCCATTACTCTTGTTGCAGCCATGTCACTCCTAGCTGCCATTACTCTTGTTGCAACCATGTCACTCCTAGCTGCCATTACTCTTGTTGCAGCCATGTCACTCCTAGCTGCCATTACTCTTGATGCAGCCATGTGACTCCTAGCTGCCATTACTCTTGTTGTAGCCATGTCACTTCTAGCTGCCGTTACTCTTGTTGCAGCC
Source organism: Cepaea nemoralis (assembly GCA_014155875.1). Lineage (NCBI taxonomy): Eukaryota > Metazoa > Mollusca > Gastropoda > Stylommatophora > Helicidae > Cepaea > Cepaea nemoralis. The sequence continues at coordinate 208,906 of JACEFZ010004589.1, forward strand.
ATGTCACTCCTAGCTGCCGTTACTCTTGTTGTAGCCATGTCACTCCTAGCTGCCATTACTCTTGTTGCAGCCATGTCACTCCTAGCTGCCATTACTCTTGTTGCAGCCATGTCACTCCTAGCTGCCATTACTCTTTTTGCAACCATGTCACTCCTAGCTGCCTTTACTCTTGTTGCAACCATGTCACTCCTAGCTGCCATTACTCTTGTTGCAACCATGTCACTCCTAGCTGCCATTACTCTTGTTGCAGCCATGTCACTCCTAGCTGCCATTACTCTTGTTGCAGCCACGTCACTCCTAGCTGCCATTACTCTTGTTGCAACCACGTCACTCCTAGCTGCCATTACTCTTGTTGCAACCACGTCACTCCTAGCTGCCGTTACTCTTTTTGCAGCCACGTCACTCCTAGCTGCCATTACTCTTGTTGTAGCCATGTCACTCCTAGCTGCCATTACTCTTGTTGCAGCCATGTCACTCCTAGCTGCTGTTACTCTTGTTGCAGCCATGTCACTTCTAGCTGCTGTTACTCATGTTGTAGCCATGTCACTTCTAGCTGCTGTTACTTTTGTTGCAACCATGTCACTCCTAGCTGCCATTACTCTTGTTGCAGCCATGTCACTCCTAGCTGCCGTTACTCTTGTTGCAGCCATGTCACTCCTAGCTGCCATTACTCTTGTTGCAGCCATGTCACTCCTAGCTGCCGTTACTCTTGTTGCAGCCATGTCACTCCTAGCTGCCGTTACTCTTGTTGCAACCATGTCACTCCTAGCTGCCATTACTCTTGTTGTAGCCATGTCACTTCTAGCTGCCGTTACTCTAGTTGTGGCCATGTCACTTCTAGCTGCTGTTACTCTTGTTGCAGCCATGTCACTTCTAGCTGCCGTTACTCTTGTTGCAGCCATGTCACTTCTAGCTGCCGTTACTCTTTTTGTAGCCATGTCACTTCTAGCTGCCATTACTCTTGTTGTAGCCATGTCACTTCTAGCTGCCATTACTCTTGTTGTAGCCATGTCACTTCTAGCTGCCATTACTCTTGTTGCAGCCATGTCACTCCTAGCTGCCGTTACTCTTGTTGCAGCCATGTTACTTCTAGCTGCCATTACTCTTGTTGCAGCCATGTCACTTCTAGCTGCCATTACTCTTGTTGTAGCCATGTCACTTCTAGCTGCCGTTACTCTTGTTGTAGCCATGTCACTTCTAGCTGCCGTTATTCTTGTTGCAACCATGTCACTTCTAGCTGCTGTTACTCTCGTGGCAGCCACGTCACTCCTAGCTGCCGTTACTCTTGTTGTAGCCATGTCACTCCTAGCTGCCATTACTCTTGTTGCAGCCATGTCACTTCTAGCTATACTATATTATTATATTCTTAGGTTGCTAGAAAGTCTGCAGAAGTCAGGGTCCAATATGAGACTGCGTCTGATTGTGACAAATCCGACAAACATCCGAGTAACCAGCTTCAGGATTTTGGTAGGTCAGACTCTTTCGTCACAACCATCTTGTACCAGCTATGTCATCATGGCCATCCTATCACAGCCATCATACCACAGCCATCTTGTCAGAGCCACATCATAACCATCTTGTCACAGCCATATTGTCACATCCACATAATCAAAACTGTCTTGTCACAGCCACATCATCACAACCATCTTGTCACAACCATAACAGCAATGTTGTCACATCCACGTAATCACAATGCTCTTGTCACAGCAACATCAACGCAGCCATCTTATCACATCCACATAATCAGAACTGTCTTGTCACAGCCATGTCATCACAACCATCTTGTCAGCCATGTCATCATAATTATGTTGTCACAGTCATGTTTTCTCAGCCATGTTGTCACAGCAATGTTATTTCAGTCACACTACCATAGGGGTCTGTGTTCTTGATTGAATTATTCACATGTCTGTTGTAGATGTTTCTAGAGGTCTGTCATAGGTTGTCACTGACCTGTTGTAGATGTTTCTAGAGGTCTGTCATAAGTTGTCACTGACCTGTTGTAGATGTTTCTAGGTTGTCACTGACCTGTTGTAGACGTTTCTAGAGGTCTATCATAGGTTGTCACTGACCTGTTGTAGATGTTTCTAGAGGTCTATCATAGGTTGTCACTGACCTGTTGTAGATGTTTATAGAGGTCTATCATAGGTTGTCACTGACCTGTTGTAGATGTTTCTAGGTTGTCACTGACCTGTTGTAGATGTTTCTAGAGGTCTATCATAGGTTGTCACTGACCTGTTATAGATGTTTCTAGAGGTCTATCATAGGTTGTCACTGACTTGTTGTAGATGTTTCTAGAGGTCTATCATAGGTTGTCACTGACCTGTTGTAGATGTGTCTAGAGGTCTGTCATAAGTTGTCACTAACCTGTTGTAGATGTTTCTAGGTTGTCACTGACCTGTTGTAGATGTTTCTAGAGGTCTATCATAGGTTGTCACTGACCTGTTGTAGATGTTTCTAGAGGTCTATCACAATTTGTCACTGACCTGTTGTAGATGTTTCTAGAGGTCTATCATAGGTTGTCACTGACCTGTTATAGATGTTTCTAGAAGTCTATCATAGGTTGTCACTGACTTGTTGAAGATGTTTCTAGAGGTCTATCATAGGTTGTCACTGACCTGTTGTAGATGTGTCTAGAGGTCTGTCATAAGTTGTCACTGACCTGTTGTAGATGTTTCTAGGTTGTCACTGACCTGTTGTACATGTTTCTAGAGGTCTATCATAGGTTGTCACTGACCTGTTGTAGATGTTTCTAGAGGTCTATCACAATTTGTCACTGACCTGTTGTAGATGTTTCTAGATGTCTATCATAATTTGTCACTGACCTATTGTAGATGTTTCTTGAGGTCTATCATAGGTTGTCACTGACCTGTTGTAGATGTGTCTAGAGGTCTATCATAGGTTGTCACTGACCTGTTGTAGATGCGTCTAGAGGTCTATCATAGGTTGTCACTGACCTGTTGTAGATGTTTCTAGGTTGTCACTGACCTATTGTAGATGTTTCTAGAGATCTATCATAGGTGGTCACTGACCTGTCTGTTGTAGATGTGTCTAGAGGTCTATCATAAGTTGTCACTGACCTGTTGTAGATGTTTCTAGAGGTCTATCATAAGTTGTCACTGACCTGTTGTAGATGTTTCTAGAGGTCTATCATAGGTTGTCACTGACCTGTTGTAGATGTGTCTAGAGGTCTATCATAGGTTGTCACTGACCTGTTGTAGATGTTTCTAGGTTGTCACTGACCTGTTGTAGATGTTTCTAGAGGTCTATCATAGGTTGTCACTGACCTGTTATAGATGTTTCTAGAGGTCTATCATAGGTTGTCACTGACTTGTTGTAGATGTTTCTAGAGGTCTATCATAGGTTGTCACTGACCTGTTGTAGATGTGTCTAGAGGTCTATCATAGGTTGTCACTGACCTGTTGTAGATGTTTCTAGAGGTCTATCATAGGTTGTCACTGACCTGTTGTAGATGTGTCTAGAGGTCTGTCATAAGTTGTCACTGACCTGTTGTAGATGTTTCTAGGTTGTCACTGACCTGTTGTACATGTTTCTAGAGGTCTATCATAGGTTGTCACTGACCTGTTGTAGATGTTTCTAGAGGTCTATCACAATTTGTCACTGACCTGTTGTAGATGTTTCTAGATGTCTATCATAATTTGTCACTGACCTATTGTAGATGTTTCTTGAGGTCTATCATAGGTTGTCACTGACCTGTTGTAGATGTGTCTAGAGGTCTATCATAGGTTGTCACTGACCTGTTGTAGATGCGTCTAGAGGTCTATCATAGGTTGTCACTGACCTGTTGTAGATGTTTCTAGGTTGTCACTGACCTATTGTAGATGTTTCTAGAGATCTATCATAGGTGGTCACTGACCTGTCTGTTGTAGATGTGTCTAGAGGTCTATCATAAGTTGTCACTGACCTGTTGTAGATGTTTCTAGAGGTCTATCATAAGTTGTCACTGACCTGTTGTAGATGTTTCTAGAGGTCTATCATAGGTTGTCACTGACCTGTTGTAGATGTGTCTAGAGGTCTATCATAGGTTGTCACTGACCTGTTGTAGATGTTTCTAGGTTGTCACTGACCTGTTGTAGATGTTTCTAGAGGTCTATCATAGGTTGTCACTGACCTGTTATAGATGTTTCTAGAGGTCTATCATAGGTTGTCACTGACTTGTTGTAGATGTTTCTAGAGGTCTATCATAGGTTGTCACTGACCTGTTGTAGATGTGTCTAGAGGTCTATCATAGGTTGTCACTGACCTGTTGTAGATGTTTCTAGAGGTCTATCATAGGTTGTCACTGACCTGTTGTAGATGTTTCTAGAGGTCTATCACAATTTGTCACTGACCTGTTGTAGATGTTTCTAGAGGTCTATCATAGGTTGTCACTGACCTGTTGTATATGTTTCCAGAGGTCTATCATAGGTTGTCACTGACCTGTCTGTTGTAGATGTTTCTAGAGGTCTATCATAGGTTTTCACTGACCTGTTGTGGATGTTTCTAGAGGTCTATCATAGGTTGTCACTGACCTTTTGTGGATGTTTCTAGAGGTCTATCATAGGTTGCCACTGACCTGTCTGTTGTAGATGTTTCTATAGGTCTGTCATAGGTTGCCATTTGCCTGTCTGTTCTAGATGTTTCTAAAGGTCTATCATAGGTTGTCAATTATCTGTTGTAGATGTTTCTAGAGGTCTTTCATAAGTTGTCACTGACCTGTTTTAGATGTTTCCAGAGGTCTGCCGCAGGTTGTCACTGACCTGTTGTAGATGTTTCTAGAGGTCTATCATAATTTGTCACTGACCTGTTGTAGATGTTTCAAGAGGTCTATCATAATTTGTCACTGACCTCTTGTAGATGTTTTCAGAGGTCTATCATAGGTTGTCACTGACCTGTGTAGATGTTTCTAGAGGTCTATCATAGGTTGTCACTGACCTGTTGTAGATGTTTCCAGAGGTCTATCATAGGTTGTCACTGACCTGGTGTAGATGTTTCTAGAGGTCTATCATAATTTGTCACTGACCTGTTGTAGATGTATTTAGAGGACTATCATAGGTTGTCACTGACCTGTTGTAGTTGTTTCTAGAGCTCTATCATAGGTTGTCACTGACCTGTTTTAGATGTTTCTAGAGGTCTATCATAGGTTGTCACTGACCTGTTTTAGATGTTTCTAGAGGTCTATCATAGGTTGTCACTGACCTGTTGTAGATGTTTCTAGAGGTCTATCATAGGTTGTCACTGACCTGTTGTAGATGTTTCTAGAGGGCTATCATAAGTTATCACTGACCTGTTGTAGATGTGTCTAGAGGTCTATCATAGGTTCTCACTGACCTGTTGTAGATGTTTCTAGAGGTCTATCATAATTTGTCACTGACCTGTTGTAGATGTTTCTAGAGGTCTGCCGTAGGTTGTCACTGACCTGTTGTAGATGTTTCTAGAGGTCTGCTGTAGGTTGTCACTGACCTGTTTTAGATGTTTCTAGAGGTCTAACATAAGTTGTCACTGACCTGTTGTAGATGTTTCTAGAGGTCTATCATGAGTTGTCACTGACCTATTGTAGATGTTTCTAGAGGTCTATCATAAGTTGTCACTGACCTGTCTGTTGTAGATGTTTCTAGAGGTCTATCATAGGTTGTCACTGACCTGTTGTAGATGTTTCTAGAGGTCTATCATAGATTGTCACTGACCTGTTGTAGATGTTTCTAGAGGTCTATCATAGGTTGTCACTGACCTGTTGTAGATGTTTATAGAGGTCTATCATAGGTTGTCACTGACCTGTTGTAGATGTTTCTAGGTTGTCACTGACCTGTTATAGATGTTTCTAGAGGTCTATCATAGGTTGTCACTGACTTGTTGTAGATGTTTCTAGAGGTCTATCATAGGTTGTCACTGACCTGTTGTATATGTTTCCAGAGGTCTATCATAGGTTGTCACTGACCTGTCTGTTGTAGATGTTTCTAGAGGTCTATCATAGGTTTTCACTGACCTGTTGTGGATGTTTCTAGAGGTCTATCATAGGTTGTCACTGACCTTTTGTGGATGTTTCTAGAGGTCTATCATAGGTTGCCACTGACCTGTCTGTTGTAGATGTTTCTATAGGTCTGTCATAGGTTGCCATTTGCCTGTCTGTTCTAGATGTTTCTAAAGGTCTATCATAGGTTGTCAATGATCTGTTGTAGATGTTTCTAGAGGTCTTTCATAAGTTGTCACTGACCTGTTTTAGATGTTTCCAGAGGTCTGCCGCAGGTTATCACTGACCTGTTGTAGATGTTTCTAGAGGTCTATCATAATTTGTCACTGACCTGTTGTAGATGTTTCAAGAGGTCTATCATAATTTGTCACTGACCTCTTGTAGATGTTTTCAGAGGTCTATCATAGGTTGTCACTGACCTGTTGTAGATGTTTCTAGAGGTCTATCATAGGTTGTCACTGACCTGTTGTAGATGTTTCCAGAGGTCTATCATAGGTTGTCACTGACCTGGTGTAGATGTTTCTAGAGGTCTATCATAATTTGTCACTGACCTGTTGTAGATGTATTTAGAGGACTATCATAGGTTTTCACTGACCTGTTGTAGTTGTTTCTAGAGCTCTATCATAGGTTGTCACTGACCTGTTTTAGATGTTTCTAGAGGTCTATCATAGGTTGTCACTGACCTGTTTTAGATGTTTCTAGAGGTCTATCATAGGTTGTCACTGACCTGTTGTAGATGTTTCTAGAGGTCTATCATAGGTTGTCACTGACCTGTTGTAGATGTTTCTAGAGGGCTATCATAAGTTATCACTGACCTGTTGTAGATGTGTCTAGAGGTCTATCATAGGTTCTCACTGACTGTTGTAGATGTTTCTAGAGGTCTATCATAATTTGTCACTGACCTGTTGTAGATGTTTCTAGAGGTCTGCCGTAGGTTGTCACTGACCTGTTGTAGATGTTTCTAGAGGTCTGCTGTAGGTTGTCACTGACCTGTTTTAGATGTTTCTAGAGGTCTAACATAAGTTGTCACTGACCTGTTGTAGATGTTTCTAGAGGTCTATCATGAGTTGTCACTGACCTATTGTAGATGTTTCTAGAGGTCTATCATAAGTTGTCACTGACCTGTCTGTTGTAGATGTTTCTAGAGGTCTATCATAGGTTGTCACTGACCTGTTGTAGATGTTTCTAGAGGTCTATCATAGGTTGTCACTGACCTGTTGTAGATGTTTCTAGAGGTCTATCATAGGTTGTCACTGACCTGTTGTAGATGTTTATAGAGGTCTATCATAGGTTGTCACTGACCTGTTGTAGATGTTTCTAGGTTGTCACTGGCCTGTTGTAGATGTTTCTAGAGGTCTATCATAGGTTGTCACTGACCTGTTATAGATGTTTCTAGAGGTCTATCATAGGTTGTCACTGACTTGTTGTAGATGTTTCTAGAGGTCTATCATAGGTTGTCACTGACCTGTTGTAGATGTGTCTAGAGGTCTGTCATAAGTTGTCACTAACCTGTTGTAGATGTTTCTAGGTTGTCACTGACCTGTTGTAGATGTTTCTAGAGGTCTATCATAGGTTGTCACTGACCTGTTGTAGATGTTTCTAGAGGTCTATCACAATTTGTCACTGACCTGTTGTAGATGTTTCTAGAGGTCTATCATAGGTTGTCACTGACCTGTTATAGATGTTTCTAGAAGTCTATCATAGGTTGTCACTGACTTGTTGTAGATGTTTCTAGAGGTCTATCATAGGTTGTCACTGACCTGTTGTAGATGTGTCTAGAGGTCTGTCATAAGTTGTCACTGACCTGTTGTAGATGTTTCTAGGTTGTCACTGACCTGTTGTAGATGTTTCTAGAGGTCTATCATAGGTTGTCACTGACCTGTTGTAGATGTTTCTAGAGGTCTGCCGTAGGTTGTCACTGACCTGTTGTAGATTTTTCTAGAGGTCTCCCGTAGGTTGTCACTGACCTGTTTTAGATGTTTCTAGAGGTCTAACATAAGTTGTCACTGACCTGTTGTAGATGTTTCTAGAGGTCTATCATAAGTTGTCACTGACCTATTGTAGATGTTTCTAGAGGTCTATCATAAGTTGTCACTGACCTGTCTGTTGTAGATGTGTCTAGAGGTCTATCATAAGTTGTCACTGACCTGTTGTAGATGTTTCTAGGTTGTCACTTACCTGTCTGTTGTAGATGTGTCTAGAGGTCAATCATAGGTTGTCACTGACCTGATGTAGATGTTTCTAGAGGTCTATCATAAGTTGTTACTGACCTGTTGTAGATGTTTCTAGAGGGCTATCATAGGTTGTCACTGACCTGTCTGTTGTAGATGTTTCTAGGTTGTCACTGACCTGTTGGAGATGTTTCTAGAGGTCTATCATAGGTTGTCACTGACCTGTTGTAGATGTTTCTAGAGGTCTGCCGTAGGTTGTCACTGACCTGTTGTAGATTTTTCTAGAGGTCTCCCGTAGGTTGTCACTGACCTGTTTTAGATGTTTCTAGAGGTCTAACGTAAGTTGTCACTGACCTGTTGTAGATGTTTCTAGAGGTCTATCATAAGTTGTCACTGACCTATTGTAGATGTTTCTAGAGGTCTATCATAAGTTGTCACTGACCTGTCTGTTGTAGATGTGTCTAGAGGTCTATCATAAGTTGTCACTGACCTGTTGTAGATGTTTCTAGGTTGTCACTTACCTGTCTGTTGTAGATGTGTCTAGAGGTCAATCATAGGTTGTCACTGACCTGTTGTAGATGTTTCTAGAGGTCTATCATAAGTTGTTACTGACCTGTTGTAGATGTTTCTAGAGGTCTATCATAGGTTGTCACTGACCTGTCTGTTGTAGATGTTTCTAGGTTGTCACTGACCCGTTGTAGATGTTTCTAGAGGTCTGTCATAGGTTGTCACTGACCTGTTGTAGATGTGTCTAGAGGTCTATCATAAGTTGTCACTGACCTGTTGTAGATGTTTCTAGGTTTGCACTGACCTGTTGTAGATGTTTCTAGAGGTCTATCATAGGTTGTCACTGACCTGTTGTAGATGTATCTAGAGGTCTATCATAATTTGTCACTGACCTGTTGTAGATGTTTCTAGAGGTCTATCATAGGTTGTCACTGACCTGTTGTAGATGTGTCTAGAGGTCTATCATAATTTGTCACTGACCTGTCTGTTGTAGATGTTTCTAGAAGTCTATCATAATTTGTCACTGACCTGTTGTAGATGTTTCTAGAGGTCTGCCGTAGGTTGTCACTGACCTTTTGTGGATGTTTCTAGAGGTCTATCATAGGGTGCCACTGACCTGTTTTAGATGTTTCTAGAGGTCTATCATAGGTTGTCACTGACCTGTTGTAGATGCTTCTAGAGGTCTATCATAAGTTGTCACTGACCTATTGTAGATGTTTCTAGAGGTCTATCATAAGTTGTCACTGACCTGTCTGTTGTAGATGTGTCTAGAGGTCTATCATAAGTTGTCACTGACCCGTTGTAGATGTTTCTAGGTTGTCACTTACCTGTCTGTTGTAGATGTGTCTAGAGGTCAATCATAGGTTGTCACTGACCTGTTGTAGATGTTTCTAGAGGTCTATCATAATTTGTCACTGACCTGTTGTAGACATTTCTAGAGGTCTATCATACTTTGTCACTGACCTGTTGTAGATGATTCTAGAGGTCTATCATAGGTTGTCACTGACCTATTGTAGATTTTTCTAGAGGTCTATCATAGGTTGTCACTGACCTGGTGTAGATGTTTCTAGAGGTCTATCATAATTTGTCACTGACCTGTTGTAGATGTTTCTAGAGGTCTATCATAGGTTGTCACTGACCTGTTGTAGATGTTTCTAGAGGTCTATCATAGGTTGTCACTGACCTGTTGTAGATGTTTGCAGAGGTCTATCATAGGTTGTCACTGACCTGTTGTAGATGTTTCTAGAGGTCTATCATAGGTTGTCACTGACCTGTTGGAGATGTTTCTAGAGGGCTATCATAGGTTGTCACTGACCTGTCTGTTGTAGATGTTTCTAGGTTGTCACTGACCTGTTGTAGATGTTTCTAGAGGTCTATCATAGGTTGTCACTGACCTGTTGTAGATGTGTCTAGAGGTCTATCATAAGTTGTCACTGACCTGTTGTAGATGTTTCTAGGTTGTCACTGACCTGTGTAGATGTTTCTAGAGGTCTATTACAATTTGTCACTGACCTGTTGTAGATTTTTCTAGAGGTCTATCATAGGTTGTCACTGACCTGTTGTAGATGTTTCCAGAGGTCTATCATAGGTTGTAACTGACCTGTCTGTTGTAGATGTTTCTATAGGTCTATCATAGATTTTCACTGACCTGTTGTGGATGTTTCTAGAGGTCTATCATAGGTTGTCACTGACCTTTTGTGGATGTTTCTAGAGGTCTATCATAGGTTGCCACTGACCTGTCTGTTGTAGATGTTTCTATAGGTCTGTCATAGGTTGCCACTTGCCTGTCTGTTCTAGATGTTTCTAGAGGTCTATCATAGGTTGTCAATGATCTGTTGTAGATGTTTCTAGAGGTCTTTCATAAGTTGTCACTGACCTGTTTTAGATGTTTCCAGAGGTCTGCCGCAGGTTGTCACTGACCTGTTGTAGATGTTTCTAGAGGTCTATCATAATTTGTCACTGACCTGTTGTATATGTTTTCAGAGGTCTATCATAGGTTGTCACTGACCTGTTGTAGATGTTTCTAGAGGTCTATCATAGGTTGTCACTGACCTGTTGTAGATGTTTCCAGAGGTCTATCATAGGTTGTCACTGACCTGGTGTAGATGTTTCTAGAGGTCTATCATAATTTGTCACTGACCTGTTGTAGATGTTTCTAGAGGACTATCATAGGTTGTCACTGACCTGTTGTAGATGTTTCTAGAGCTCTATCATAGGTTGTCACTGACCTGTTTTAGATGTTCTAGAGGTCTATCATAGGTTGTCACTGACCTGTTGTAGATGTTTCTAGAGGTCTATCATAGGTTGTCACTGACCTGTTGTAGATGTTTCTAGAGGTCTATCATAGGTTGTCACTGACCTGTTGTAGATGTTTCTAGAGGGCTATCATAGGTTGTCACTGACCTGTTGTAGATGTGTCTAGAGGTCTTTCATAGGTTGCACTGACCTGTTTTAGATGTTTCTAGAGGTCTTACATAAGTTGTCACTGACCTGTTGTAGATGTTTCTAGAGGTCTATCATGAGTTGTCACTGACCTATTGTAGATGTTTCTAGAGGTCTATCATAAGTTGTCACTGACCTGTCTGTTGTAAATGTTTCTAGAGGTCTATCATAGGTTGTCACTGACCTGTTGTAGATGTTTCTAGAGGTCTATCATAGGTTGTCACTGACCTGTTGTAGATGTTTCTAGAGGGCTATCATAGGTTGTCACTGACCTGTTGTAGATGTGTCTAGAGGTCTATCATAGGTTGTCACTGACCTGTTGTAGATGTTTCTAGAAGTCTATCATAATTTGTCACTGACCTGTTGTAGATGTTTCTAGAGGTCTGCCATAGGTTGTCACTGACCTGTTGTAGATGTTTCTAGAGGTCTGCCGTAGGTTGTCACTGACCTGTTTTAGATGATTCTGGAGGTCTAACATAAGTTGTCACTGACCTGTTGTAGATGTTTCTAGAGGTCTATCATAAGTTGTCACAGACCTATTGTAGATGTTTCTAGAGGTCTATCATAAGTTGTCACTGACCTGTCTGTTGTAGATGTGTCTAGAGGTCTATCATAAGTTGTCACTGACCTGTTGTAGATGTTTCTAGGTTGTCACTTACCTGTCTGTTGTAGATGTGTCTAGAGGTCAATCATAGGTTGTTACTGACCTGTTGTAGATGTTTCTAGAGGTCTATCATAAGTTGTTACTGACCTGTTGTAGACATTTCTAGAGGTCTATCATACTTTGTCACTGACCTGTTGTAGATGTTTCTAGAGGTCTATCATAGGTTGTCACTGACCTATTGTAGATGTTTCTAGAGGTCTATCATAGGTTGTCACTGACCTGTCTGTTGTAGATGTTTCTAGAGGTCTATCAAAGTTTGTCACTGACCTGTCTGTTGTAGATGTTTCTAGAGGTCTATCATAGGTTTTCACTGAACTGTTGTAGAGGTTTCTAGATTCTTATCATAGGTTGCCACTGACCTGTCTGTTGTAGATGCTTCCAGAGGTCTATCATAGGTTGTCACTGACCTGTTGTAGATGTTTCTAGAGGTCTATCATAGGTTGTCACTGACCTGTCTGTTGTAGATGTTTCTAGGTTGTCACTGACCTGTTGTAGATGTTTCTAGAGGTCTATCATAGGTTGTCACTGACCTGTTGTAGATGTTTCTAGAGGTCTATCATGAGTTGTCACTGGCCTATTGTAGATGTTTCTAGAGGTCTATCATAAGTTCTCACTGACCTGTCTGTTGTAGATGTTTCTAGAGGTCTATCATAGGTTGTCACTGACCTGTTATAGATGTTTCTAGAGGTCTATCATAGGTTGTCACTGACCTGTTGTAGATGTTTCTAGAGGGCTATTATAGGTTGTCACTGACCTGTTGTAGATGTGTCTAGAGGTCTATCATAGGTTGTCACTGACCTGTTGTAGATGTTTCTAGACATCTATCATAATTTGTCACTGACCTGTTGTAGATGTTTCTAGAGGTCTGCCGTAGGTTGTCACTGACCTGTTGTAGATTTTTCTAGAGGTCTGCCGTAGGTTGTCACTGACCTGTTTTAGATGTTTCTGGAGGTCTAACATAAGTTGTCACTGACCTGTTGTAGATGTTTCTAGAGGTCTATCATAAGTTGTCACTGACCTATTGTAGATGTTTCTAGAGGTCTATCATAAGTTGTCACTGACCTGTCTGTTGTAGATGTGTCTAGAGGTCGATCATAAGTTGTCACTGACCTGTTGTAGATGTTTCTAGGTTGTCACTTACCTGTCTGTTGTAGATGTGTCTAGAGGTCAATCATAGGTTGTCACTGACCTGTTGTAGATGTTTCTAGAGGTCTATCATAATTTGTCACTGACCTGTTGTAGACATTTCTAGAGGTCTATCATACTTTGTCACTGACCTGTTGTAGATGATTCTAGAGGTCTATCATAGGTTGTCACTGACCTATTGTAGATTTTTCTAGAGGTCTATCATAGGTTGTCACTGACCTGGTGTAGATGTTTCTAGAGGTCTATCATAATTTGTCACTGACCTGTTGTAGATGTTTCTAGAGGTCTATCATAGGTTGTCACTGACCTGTTGTAGATGTTTCTAGAGGTCTATCATAGGTTGTCACTGACCTGTTGTAGATGTTTGCAGAGGTCTATCATAGGTTGTCACTGACCTGTTGTAGATGTTTCTAGAGGTCTATCATAGGTTGTCACTGACCTGTTGGAGATGTTTCTAGAGGGCTATCATAGGTTGTCACTGACCTGTCTGTTGTAGATGTTTCTAGGTTGTCACTGACCTGTTGTAGATGTTTCTAGAGGTCTATCATAGGTTGTCACTGACCTGTTGTAGATGTGTCTAGAGGTCTATCATAAGTTGTCACTGACCTGTTGTAGATGTTTCTAGGTTGTCACTGACCTGTTGTAGATGTTTCTAGAGGTCTATTACAATTTGTCACTGACCTGTTGTAGATTTTTCTAGAGGTCTATCATAGGTTGTCACTGACCTGTTGTAGATGTTTCCAGAGGTCTATCATAGGTTGTAACTGACCTGTCTGTTGTAGATGTTTCTATAGGTCTATCATAGATTTTCACTGACCTGTTGTGGATGTTTCTAGAGGTCTATCATAGGTTGTCACTGACCTTTTGTGGATGTTTCTAGAGGTCTATCATAGGTTGCCACTGACCTGTCTGTTGTAGATGTTTCTATAGGTCTGTCATAGGTTGCCACTTGCCTGTCTGTTCTAGATGTTTCTAGAGGTCTATCATAGGTTGTCAATGATCTGTTGTAGATGTTTCTAGAGGTCTTTCATAAGTTGTCACTGACCTGTTTTAGATGTTTCCAGAGGTCTGCCGCAGGTTGTCACTGACCTGTTGTAGATGTTTCTAGAGGTCTATCATAATTTGTCACTGACCTGTTGTATATGTTTTCAGAGGTCTATCATAGGTTGTCACTGACCTGTTGTAGATGTTTCTAGAGGTCTATCATAGGTTGTCACTGACCTGTTGTAGATGTTTCCAGAGGTCTATCATAGGTTGTCACTGACCTGGTGTAGATGTTTCTAGAGGTCTATCATAATTTGTCACTGACCTGTTGTAGATGTTTCTAGAGGACTATCATAGGTTGTCACTGACCTGTTGTAGATGTTTCTAGAGCTCTATCATAGGTTGTCACTGACCTGTTTTAGATGTTTCTAGAGGTCTATCATAGGTTGTCACTGACCTGTTGTAGATGTTTCTAGAGGTCTATCATAGGTTGTCACTGACCTGTTGTAGATGTTTCTAGAGGTCTATCATAGGTTGTCACTGACCTGTTGTAGATGTTTCTAGAGGGCTATCATAGGTTGTCACTGACCTGTTGTAGATGTGTCTAGAGGTCTTTCATAGGTTGTCACTGACCTGTTTTAGATGTTTCTAGAGGTCTTACATAAGTTGTCACTGACCTGTTGTAGATGTTTCTAGAGGTCTATCATGAGTTTGTCACTGACCTATTGTAGATGTTTCTAGAGGTCTATCATAAGTTGTCACTGACCTGTCTGTTGTAAATGTTTCTAGAGGTCTATCATAGGTTGTCACTGACCTGTTGTAGATGTTTCTAGAGGTCTATCATAGGTTGTCACTGACCTGTTGTAGATGTTTCTAGAGGGCTATCATAGGTTGTCACTGACCTGTTGTAGATGTGTCTAGAGGTCTATCATAGGTTGTCACTGACCTGTTGTAGATGTTTCTAGAAGTCTATCATAATTTGTCACTGACCTGTTGTAGATGTTTCTAGAGGTCTGCCATAGGTTGTCACTGACCTGTTGTAGATGTTTCTAGAGGTCTGCCGTAGGTTGTCACTGACCTGTTTTAGATGATTCTGGAGGTCTAACATAAGTTGTCACTGACCTGTTGTAGATGTTTCTAGAGGTCTATCATAAGTTGTCACAGACCTATTGTAGATGTTTCTAGAGGTCTATCATAAGTTGTCACTGACCTGTCTGTTGTAGATGTGTCTAGAGGTCTATCATAAGTTGTCACTGACCTGTTGTAGATGTTTCTAGGTTGTCACTTACCTGTCTCTTGTAGATGTGTCTAGAGGTCAATCATAGGTTGTTACTGACCTGTTGTAGATGTTTCTAGAGGTCTATCATAAGTTGTTACTGACCTGTTGTAGACATTTCTAGAGGTCTATCATACTTTGTCACTGACCTGTTGTAGATGTTTCTAGAGGTCTATCATAGGTTGTCACTGACCTATTGTAGATGTTTCTAGAGGTCTATCATAGGTTGTCACTGACCTGTCTGTTGTAGATGTTTCTAGAGGTCTATCAAAGTTTGTCACTGACCTGTCTGTTGTAGATGTTTCTAGAGGTCTATCATAGGTTTTCACTGAACTGTTGTAGAGGTTTCTAGATTCTTATCATAGGTTGCCACTGACCTGTCTGTTGTAGATGCTTCCAGAGGTCTATCATAGGTTGTCACTGACCTGTTGTAGATGTTTCTAGAGGTCTATCATAGGTTGTCACTGACCTGTCTGTTGTAGATGTTTCTAGGTTGTCACTGACCTGTTGTAGATGTTTCTAGAGGTCTATCATAGGTTGTCACTGACCTGTTGTAGATGTTTCTAGAGGTCTATCATGAGTTGTCACTGGCCTATTGTAGATGTTTCTAGAGGTCTATCATAAGTTCTCACTGACCTGTCTGTTGTAGATGTTTCTAGAGGTCTATCATAGGTTGTCACTGACCTGTTATAGATGTTTCTAGAGGTCTATTATAGGTTGTCACTGACCTGTTGTAGATGTGTCTAGAGGTCTATCATAGGTTGTCACTGACCTGTTGTAGATGTTTCTAGACATCTATCATAATTTGTCACTGACCTGTTGTAGATGTTTCTAGAGGTCTGCCGTAGGTTGTCACTGACCTGTTGTAGATTTTTCTAGAGGTCTGCCGTAGGTTGTCACTGACCTGTTTTAGATGTTTCTGGAGGTCTAACATAAGTTGTCACTGACCTGTTGTAGATGTTTCTAGAGGTCTATCATAAGTTGTCACTGACCTATTGTAGATGTTTCTAGAGGTCTATCATAAGTTGTCACTGACCTGTCTGTTGTAGATGTGTCTAGAGGTCGATCATAAGTTGTCACTGACCTGTTGTAGATGTTTCTAGGTTGTCACTTACCTGTCTGTTGTAGATGTGTCTAGAGGTCAATCATAGGTTGTCACTGACCTGTTGTAGATGTTTCTAGAGGTCTATCATAAGTTGTTACTGAACTGTTGTAGATGTTTCTAGAGGTCTATCATACTTTGTCACTGACCTGTTGTAGATGTTTCTATAGGTCTATCATAGGTTGTCACTGACCTATTGTAGATGTTTCTAGAGGTCTATCATAGGTTGTCACTGACCTGTCTGTTGTAGATGTTTCTAGAGGTCTATCAAAGTTTGTCACTGACCTGTCTGTTGTAGATGTTTCTAGAGGTCTATCATAGGTTGTCACTGACCTGTTGTAGATGTTTCTAGATTTCTATCATAGGTTGCCACTGACCTGTCTGTTGTAGATGTTTCCATAGGTCTATCATAGGTTGTCACTGACCTGTTGTAGATGTTTCTAGAGGTCTATCATAAGTTGTCACTGACCTGTTGTAGATGTTTCTAGAGGTCTATCATAGGTTGTCACTGACCTGTCTGTTGTAGATGTTTCTAGGTTGTCACTGACCTGTTGTAGATGTTTCTAGAGGTCTGTCATAGGTTGTCACTGACCTGTTGTAGATGTGTCTAGAGGTCTATCATAAGTTGTCACTGACCTGTTGTAGATGTTTCTAGGTTTGCACTGACCTGTTGTAGATGTTTCTAGAGGTCTATCATAGGTTGTCACTGACCTGTTGTAGATGTTTCTAGAGGTCTATCATAATTTGTCACTGACCTGTTGTAGATGTTTCTAGAGGTCTATCATAGGTTGTCACTGACCTGTTGTAGATGTGTCTAGAGGTCTATCATAATTTGTCACTGACCTGTCTGTTGTAGATGTTTCTGGAGGTCTAACATAAGTTGTCACTGACCTGTTGTAGATGTTTCTAGAGGTCTATCATAAGTTGTCACTGACCTATTGTAGATGTTTCTAGAGGTCTATCATAAGTTGTCACTGACCTGTCTGTTGTAGATGTGTCTAGAGGTCTATCATAAGTTGTCACTGACCCGTTGTAGATGTTTCTAGGTTGTCACTTACCTGTCTGTTGTAGATGTGTCTAGAGGTCAATCATAGGTTGTCACTGACCTGTTGTAGATGTTTCTAGAGGTCTATCATAATTTGTCACTGACCTGTTGTAGACGTTTCTAGAGGTCTATCATACTTTGTCACTGACCTGTTGTAGATGTTTCTAGAGGTCTATCATAGGTTGTCACTGACCTGTCTGTTGTAGATGTTTCTAGGTTGTCACTGACCTGTTGTAGATGTTTCTAGAGGTCTATCATAGGTTGTCACTGACCTGTTGTAGATGTGTCTAGAGGTCTATCATAAGTTGTCACTGACCTGTTGTAGATGTTTCTAGGTTGTCACTGACCTGTTGTAGATGTTTCTAGAGGTCTATTACAATTTGTCACTGACCTGTTGTAGATTTTTCTAGAGGTCTATCATAGGTTGTCACTGACCTGTTGTAGATGTTTCCAGAGGTCTATCATAGGTTGTAACTGACCTGTCTGTTGTAGATGTTTCTATAGGTCTATCATAGATTTTCACTGACCTGTTGTGGATGTTTCTAGAGGTCTATCATAGGTTGTCACTGACCTTTTGTGGATGTTTCTAGAGGTCTATCATAGGTTGCCACTGACCTGTCTGTTGTAGATGTTTCTATAGGTCTGTCATAGGTTGCCACTTGCCTGTCTGTTCTAGATGTTTCTAGAGGTCTATCATAGGTTGTCAATGATCTGTTGTAGATGTTTCTAGAGGTCTTTCATAAGTTGTCACTGACCTGTTTTAGATGTTTCCAGAGGTC
This sequence comes from Cepaea nemoralis, assembly GCA_014155875.1. Classification (NCBI taxonomy): domain Eukaryota; kingdom Metazoa; phylum Mollusca; class Gastropoda; order Stylommatophora; family Helicidae; genus Cepaea; species Cepaea nemoralis. Next base: position 226,990 of record JACEFZ010004589.1, read on the forward strand.
TGCCGCAGGTTGTCACTGACCTGTTGTAGATGTTTCTAGAGGTCTATCATAATTTGTCACTGACCTGTTGTATATGTTTTCAGAGGTCTATCATAGGTTGTCACTGACCTGTTGTAGATGTTTCTAGAGGTCTATCATAGGTTGTCACTGACCTGTTGTAGATGTTTCCAGAGGTCTATCATAGGTTGTCACTGACCTGGTGTAGATGTTTCTAGAGGTCTATCATAATTTGTCACTGACCTGTTGTAGATGTTTCTAGAGGACTATCATAGGTTGTCACTGACCTGTTGTAGATGTTTCTAGATCTCTATCATAGGTTGTCACTGACCTGTTTTAGATGTTTCTAGAGGTCTATCATAGGTTGTCACTGACCTGTTGTAGATGTTTCTAGAGGTCTATCATAGGTTGTCACTGACCTGTTGTAGATGTTTCTAGAGGTCTATCATAGGTTGTCACTGACCTGTTGTAGATGTTTCTAGAGGGCTATCATAGGTTGTCACTGACCTGTTGTAGATGTGTCTAGAGGTCTTTCATAGGTTGTCACTGACCTGTTTTAGATGTTTCTAGAGGTCTTACATAAGTTGTCACTGACCTGTTGTAGATGTTTCTAGAGGTCTATCATGAGTTGTCACTGACCTATTGTAGATGTTTCTAGAGGTCTATCATAAGTTGTCACTGACCTGTCTGTTGTAAATGTTTCTAGAGGTCTATCATAGGTTGTCACTGACCTGTTGTAGATGTTTCTAGAGGTCTATCATAGGTTGTCACTGACCTGTTGTAGATGTTTCTAGAGGGCTATCATAGGTTGTCACTGACCTGTTGTAGATGTGTCTAGAGGTCTATCATAGGTTGTCACTGACCTGTTGTAGATGTTTCTAGAAGTCTATCATAATTTGTCACTGACCTGTTGTAGATGTTTCTAGAGGTCTGCCATAGGTTGTCACTGACCTGTTGTAGATGTTTCTAGAGGTCTGCCGTAGGTTGTCACTGACCTGTTTTAGATGATTCTGGAGGTCTAACATAAGTTGTCACTGACCTGTTGTAGATGTTTCTAGAGGTCTATCATAAGTTGTCACAGACCTATTGTAGATGTTTCTAGAGGTCTATCATAAGTTGTCACTGACCTGTCTGTTGTAGATGTGTCTAGAGGTCTATCATAAGTTGTCACTGACCTGTTGTAGATGTTTCTAGGTTGTCACTTACCTGTCTGTTGTAGATGTGTCTAGAGGTCAATCATAGGTTGTTACTGACCTGTTGTAGATGTTTCTAGAGGTCTATCATAAGTTGTTACTGACCTGTTGTAGACATTTCTAGAGGTCTATCATACTTTGTCACTGACCTGTTGTAGATGTTTCTAGAGGTCTATCATAGGTTGTCACTGACCTATTGTAGATGTTTCTAGAGGTCTATCATAGGTTGTCACTGACCTGTCTGTTGTAGATGTTTCTAGAGGTCTATCAAAGTTTGTCACTGACCTGTCTGTTGTAGATGTTTCTAGAGGTCTATCATAGGTTTTCACTGAACTGTTGTAGATGTTTCTAGATTCTTATCATAGGTTGCCACTGACCTGTCTGTTGTAGATGCTTCCAGAGGTCTATCATAGGTTGTCACTGACCTGTTGTAGATGTTTCTAGAGGTCTATCATAGGTTGTCACTGACCTGTCTGTTGTAGATGTTTCTAGGTTGTCACTGACCTGTTGTAGATGTTTCTAGAGGTCTATCATAGGTTGTCACTGACCTGTTGTAGATGTTTCTAGAGGTCTATCATGAGTTGTCACTGGCCTATTGTAGATGTTTCTAGAGGTCTATCATAAGTTCTCACTGACCTGTCTGTTGTAGATGTTTCTAGAGGTCTATCATAGGTTGTCACTGACCTGTTATAGATGTTTCTAGAGGTCTATCATAGGTTGTCACTGACCTGTTGTAGATGTTTCTAGAGGGCTATTATAGGTTGTCACTGACCTGTTGTAGATGTGTCTAGAGGTCTATCATAGGTTGTCACTGACCTGTTGTAGATGTTTCTAGACGTCTATCATAATTTGTCACTGACCTGTTGTAGATGTTTCTAGAGGTCTGCCGTAGGTTGTCACTGACCTGTTGTAGATTTTTCTAGAGGTCTGCCGTAGGTTGTCACTGACCTGTTTTAGATGTTTCTGGAGGTCTAACATAAGTTGTCACTGACCTGTTGTAGATGTTTCTAGAGGTCTATCATAAGTTGTCACTGACCTATTGTAGATGTTTCTAGAGGTCTATCATAAGTTGTCACTGACCTGTCTGTTGTAGATGTGTCTAGAGGTCGATCATAAGTTGTCACTGACCTGTTGTAGATGTTTCTAGGTTGTCACTTACCTGTCTGTTGTAGATGTGTCTAGAGGTCAATCATAGGTTGTCACTGACCTGTTGTAGATGTTTCTAGAGGTCTATCATAAGTTGTTACTGAACTGTTGTAGATGTTTCTAGAGGTCTATCATACTTTGTCACTGACCTGTTGTAGATGTTTCTATAGGTCTATCATAGGTTGTCACTGACCTATTGTAGATGTTTCTAGAGGTCTATCATAGGTTGTCACTGACCTGTCTGTTGTAGATGTTTCTAGAGGTCTATCAAAGTTTGTCACTGACCTGTCTGTTGTAGATGTTTCTAGAGGTCTATCATAGGTTGTCACTGACCTGTTGTAGATGTTTCTAGATTTCTATCATAGGTTGCCACTGACCTGTCTGTTGTAGATGTTTCCATAGGTCTATCATAGGTTGTCACTGACCTGTTGTAGATGTTTCTAGAGGTCTATCATAAGTTGTCACTGACCTGTTGTAGATGTTTCTAGAGGTCTATCATAGGTTGTCACTGACCTGTCTGTTGTAGATGTTTCTAGGTTGTCACTGACCTGTTGTAGATGTTTCTAGAGGTCTGTCATAGGTTGTCACTGACCTGTTGTAGATGTGTCTAGAGGTCTATCATAAGTTGTCACTGACCTGTTGTAGATGTTTCTAGGTTTGCACTGACCTGTTGTAGATGTTTCTAGAGGTCTATCATAGGTTGTCACTGACCTATTGTAGATGTTTCTAGAGGTCTATCATAGGTTGTCACTGACCTGTCTGTTGTAGATGTTTCTAGAGGTCTATCAAAGTTTGTCACTGACCTGTCTGTTGTAGATGTTTCTAGAGGTCTATCATAGGTTTTCACTGAACTGTTGTAGATGTTTCTAGATTCTTATCATAGGTTGCCACTGACCTGTCTGTTGTAGATGCTTCCAGAGGTCTATCATAGGTTGTCACTGACCTGTTGTAGATGTTTCTAGAGGTCTATCATAGGTTGTCACTGACCTGTCTGTTGTAGATGTTTCTAGGTTGTCACTGACCTGTTGTAGATGTTTCTAGAGGTCTATCATAGGTTGTCACTGACCTGTTGTAGATGTTTCTAGAGGTCTATCATGAGTTGTCACTGGCCTATTGTAGATGTTTCTAGAGGTCTATCATAAGTTCTCACTGACCTGTCTGTTGTAGATGTTTCTAGAGGTCTATCATAGGTTGTCACTGACCTGTTATAGATGTTTCTAGAGGTCTATCATAGGTTGTCACTGACCTGTTGTAGATGTTTCTAGAGGGCTATTATAGGTTGTCACTGACCTGTTGTAGATGTGTCTAGAGGTCTATCATAGGTTGTCACTGACCTGTTGTAGATGTTTCTAGACGTCTATCATAATTTGTCACTGACCTGTTGTAGATGTTTCTAGAGGTCTGCCGTAGGTTGTCACTGACCTGTTGTAGATTTTTCTAGAGGTCTGCCGTAGGTTGTCACTGACCTGTTTTAGATGTTTCTGGAGGTCTAACATAAGTTGTCACTGACCTGTTGTAGATGTTTCTAGAGGTCTATCATAAGTTGTCACTGACCTATTGTAGATGTTTCTAGAGGTCTATCATAAGTTGTCACTGACCTGTCTGTTGTAGATGTGTCTAGAGGTCGATCATAAGTTGTCACTGACCTGTTGTAGATGTTTCTAGGTTGTCACTTACCTGTCTGTTGTAGATGTGTCTAGAGGTCAATCATAGGTTGTCACTGACCTGTTGTAGATGTTTCTAGAGGTCTATCATAAGTTGTTACTGAACTGTTGTAGATGTTTCTAGAGGTCTATCATACTTTGTCACTGACCTGTTGTAGATGTTTCTATAGGTCTATCATAGGTTGTCACTGACCTATTGTAGATGTTTCTAGAGGTCTATCATAGGTTGTCACTGACCTGTCTGTTGTAGATGTTTCTAGAGGTCTATCAAAGTTTGTCACTGACCTGTCTGTTGTAGATGTTTCTAGAGGTCTATCATAGGTTGTCACTGACCTGTTGTAGATGTTTCTAGATTTCTATCATAGGTTGCCACTGACCTGTCTGTTGTAGATGTTTCCATAGGTCTATCATAGGTTGTCACTGACCTGTTGTAGATGTTTCTAGAGGTCTATCATAAGTTGTCACTGACCTGTTGTAGATGTTTCTAGAGGTCTATCATAGGTTGTCACTGACCTGTCTGTTGTAGATGTTTCTAGGTTGTCACTGACCTGTTGTAGATGTTTCTAGAGGTCTGTCATAGGTTGTCACTGACCTGTTGTAGATGTGTCTAGAGGTCTATCATAAGTTGTCACTGACCTGTTGTAGATGTTTCTAGGTTTGCACTGACCTGTTGTAGATGTTTCTAGAGGTCTATCATAGGTTGTCACTGACCTGTTGTAGATGTTTCTAGAGGTCTATCATAATTTGTCACTGACCTGTTGTAGATGTTTCTAGAGGTCTATCATAGGTTGTCACTGACCTGTTGTAGATGTGTCTAGAGGTCTATCATAATTTGTCACTGACCTGTCTGTTGTAGATGTTTCTAGAAGTCTATCATAATTTGTCACTGACCTGTTGTAGATGTTTCTAGAGGTCTATCATAGGTTGTCACTGACCTGTCTGTTGTAGATGTTTCTAGGTTGTCACTGACCTGTTGTAGATGTTTCTAGAGGTCTGTCATAGGTTGTCACTGACCTGTTGTAGATGTGTCTAGAGGTCTATCATAAGTTGTCACTGACCTGTTGTAGATGTTTCTAGGTTTGCACTGACCTGTTGTAGATGTTTCTAGAGGTCTATCATAGGTTGTCACTGACCTGTTGTAGATGTTTCTAGAGGTCTATCATAATTTGTCACTGACCTGTTGTAGATGTTTCTAGAGGTCTATCATAGGTTGTCACTGACCTGTTGTAGATGTGTCTAGAGGTCTATCATAATTTGTCACTGACCTGTCTGTTGTAGATGTTTCTAGAAGTCTATCATAATTTGTCACTGACCTGTTGTAGATGTTTCTAGAGGTCTGCCGTAGGTTGTCACTGACCTTTTGTGGATGTTTCTAGAGGTCTATCATAGGTTGTCACTGACCTGTTGTAGATGTTTCTAGAGGTCTATCATAAGTTGTCACTGACCTATTGTAGATGTTTCTAGAGGTCTATCATAAGTTGTCACTGACCTGTCTGTTGTAGATGTGTCTAGAGGTCTATCATAAGTTGTCACTGACCCGTTGTAGATGTTTCTAGGTTGTCACTTACCTGTCTGTTGTAGATGTGTCTAGAGGTCAATCATAGGTTGTCACTGACCTGTTGTAGATGTTTCTAGAGGTCTATCATAATTTGTCACTGACCTGTTGTAGACGTTTCTAGAGGTCTATCATACTTTGTCACTGACCTGTTGTAGATGTTTCTAGAGGTCTATCATAGGTTGTCACTGACCTAGTGTAGATCTTTCTAGAGGTCTATCATAGGTTGTCACTGACCTGGTGTAGATGTTTCTAGAGGTCTATCATAATTTGTCACTGACCTGTTGTAGATGTTTCTAGAGGTCTATCATAGGTTGTCACTGACCTGTTGTAGATGTTTCTAGAGGTCTATCATAGGTTGTCACTGACCTTTTGTGGATGTTTCTAGAGGTCTATCATAGGTTGTCACTGACCTGTCTGTTGTAGATGTTTCTATAGGTCTGTCATAGGTTATCACTTGCCTGTCTGTTCTAGATGTTTCTAGAGGTCTATCATAGGTTGTCAATGATCTGTTGTAGATGTTTCTAGAGGTCTTTCATAAGTTGTCACTGACCTGTTTTAGATGTTTCCAGAGGTCTGCCGTAGGTTGTCACTGACCTGTTGTAGATGTTTCTAGAGGTCTATCATAATTTGTCACTGACCTGTTGTAGATGTTTCTAGAGGTCTATCATAGGTTGTCACTGACCTGTTGTAGATGTTTCTAGAGGTCTATCATAGGTTGTCACTGACCTGTTGTAGATGTTTCTAGAGGTCTATCATAGGTTGTCACTGACCTGTTGTAGATGTTTCCAGAGGTCTATCATAGGTTGTCACTGACTTGTTGTAGATGTTTCTAGAGGTCTATCATAATTTGTCACTGTCCTGTTGTAGATGTTTCTAGAGGTCTATCATAGGTTGTCACTGACCTGTTGTAGATGTTTCTAGAGGTCTATCATAGGTTGTCACTGACCTGTTGTAGATGTTTCTAGAGGTCTATCATAGGTTGCCACTGACCTGTTTTAGATGTTTCTGGAGGTCTAACATAAGTTGTCACTGACCTGTTGTAGATGTTTCTAGAGGTCTATTATAAGTTGTCACTGACCTATTGTAGATGTTTCTAGAGGTCTATCATAGGTTGTCACTGACCTGTTGTAGATGTGTCTAGAGGTCTATCATAAGTTGTCACTGACCTGTTGTAGATGTTTCTAGGTTGTCACTGACCTGTTGTAGATGTGTCTAGAGGTCTATCATAAGTTGTCACTGACCTGTTGTAGATGTTTCTAGGTTGTCACTGACCTGTTGTAGATGTTTCTAGAGGTCTATCATAGGTTGTCACTGACCTGTTGTAGATGTTTCTAGAGGTCTATCATAATTTGTCACTGACCTGTTGTAGATTTTTCTAGAGGTCTATCATAGGTTGTCACTGACCTGTTGTAGATGTTTCTAGATGTCTATCATAATTTGTCACTGACCTGTCTGTTGTAGATGTTTCTAGAGGTCTATCATAGGTTGTCACTGACCTTTTGTGGATGTTTCTAGAGGTCTGTCATAGGTTATCACTTGCCTGTCTGTTCTAGATGTTTCTAGAGGTCTATCATAGGTTGTCAATGGTCTGTTGTAGATGTTTCTAGAGGTCTTTCATAAGTTGTCACTGACCTGTTTTAGATGTTTCCAGAGGTCTGCCGTAGGTTGTCACTGACCTGTTGTAGATGTTTCTAGAGGTCTATCATAATTTGTCACTGACCTGTTGTAGATGTTTCTAGAGGTCTATCATAGGTTGTCACTGACCTGTTGTAGATGTTTCTAGAGGTCTATCATAGGTTGTCACTGACCTGTTGTAGATGTTTCTAGAGGTCTATCATAGGTTGTCACTGACCTGTTGTAGATGTTTCCAGAGGTCTATCATAGGTTGTCACTGACTTGTTGTAGATGTTTCTAGAGGTCTATCATAATTTGTCACTGTCCTGTTGTAGATGTTTCTAGAGGTCTATCATAGGTTGTCACTGACCTGTTGTAGATGTTTCTAGAGGTCTATCATAGGTTGTCACTGACCTGTTGTAGATGTTTCCAGAGGTCTATCATAGGTTGTCACTGACCTGTTGTAGATGTTTCTAGAGGTCTATCATAGGTTGTCACTGACCTGTTTTATATGTTTCTAGAGGTCTATCATAGGTTGTCACTGACCTGTTGTAGATGTTTCTAGAGGTCTATCATAATTTGTCACTGACCTGTTGTAGATGTTTCTAGAGGTCTGTCATAAGTTGTCACTGACCTGTTGTAGATGTTTCTAGGTTGTCACTGACCTGTTGTAGATGTTTCTAGAGGTCTATCATAGGTTGTCACTGACCTGTTGTAGATGTTTCTAGAGGTCTATTATAGGTTGTCACTGACCTGTTGTAGATGTTTCTAGAGGTCTATCATAGATTGTCACTGACCTGTTGTAGATGTTTCTAGAGGTCTGCTGTAGGTTGTCACTGACCTGTTTAAGACGTTTCTAGAGGTCTAACATAAGATGTCACTGACCTGTTGTAGATGTTTCTAGAGGTCTATCATAAGTTGTCACTGACCTATTGTAGATGTTTCTAGAGGTCTATCATAAGTTGTCACTGACCTGTTGTAGATGATTCTAGGTTGTCACTTACCTGTCTGTTGTAGATGTGTCTAGAGGTCTATCATAGGTTGTCACTGACCTGTTGTAGATGTTTCTAGAGGTCTATCATAAGTTGTTACTGACCTGTTGTAGATGTTTCTAGAGGTCTATCATACTTTGTCACTGACCTGTTGTAGATGTTTCTAGAGGTCTATCATAGGTTGTCACTGACCTATTATAGATGTTTCTAGAGGTCTATCATAGGTTGTCACTGACCTGTCTGTTGTAGATGTTTCTAGAAGTCTATCATAGGTTTTCACTGACCTGTTGTAGATGTTTCTAGATTTCTATCATAGGTTGTCACTGACCTGTTGTAGATGTTTCTAGAGGTCTATCATAGGTTGTCACTGACCTGTTGTAGATGTTTCTAGAGGTCTATCATAAGTTGTCACTGACCTGTTGTAGATGTTTCTAGAGGTCTATCATAAGTTGTCACTGACCTGTTGTAGGTGTTTCTAGAGGTCTATCATAAGTTGTCACTGACCTGTCTGTTGTAGATGTTTCTAGAGGTCTATCATAGGTTGTCACTGACCTGTTACAGATGTTTCTAGAGGGCTATCTAGAGTTTTCTTACTTATGTCTTGCTGTTATATTTACTGAAGTTATTTCCCACTGTTGTTGATAATTAGTGGTCTTACTTGTGTGTTGCTGTTAGTTAGTTAGTTAGTCGCGGTTCCAACTTCATGGCAACGGGTCGTCCCCATATTGCTCCGTTCCTGTGCCAGTGAATATCACAAAATGCTCCTCACTGCCCTATGTGAACAATGGAATAGACAGGAGTGTTGGCAAGCCAACAGCCCGCATAGGTACACCGTGCATAATGCCGCCGCCAGAATGCCAACACAAAAGTCCTCCACGAAAAATACAGTTCATCGTCGATGAAAACGGCAGTCACCAGAAAGACTACATGGACCGGGGTTTTATCCCATATGGCTCGGTCTCTTTCTGCAGGGCGACCCACCGAAAGCGCCACACAAAGCACAAACTCCATAGCTACAGCGACAACTCCCAGGAATCTCCTGAAAAATGCACTTGTGAATTGAAAAGGCTGTTATGTTTACTGAAGTTATTTCCCACTGTTGTTGATAATTAGTGGTCTTACTTGTGTGTTGCTGTTATGTTTCCTGAAGTTATTTCCTACTGTTGTTGATGATTAGTGCTTACTTGTGTGTTGCTGTTATGTTTACTGAAGTTATTTCCCACTAATTAGTGGTCTTACTTGTGTGTTGCTGTTATGTTTCCTGAAGTTATTTCCCACTGTTGTTGATAATTAGTGGTGTTACTTGTGTGTTGCTGTTATGTTTCCTGAAGTTATTTCCCACTGTACTTGGTGACTAGTGGTTCTTACTAGTGTGTTGCTGTTATGTTTCCTGAAGTTATTTCCCACTGTTGTTGATGATTAGTGCTTACTTGTGTGTTGCTGTTATGTTTACTGAAGTTATTTCCCACTAATTAGTGGTCTTACTTGTGTGTTGCTGTTATGTTTCCTGAAGTTATTTCCCACTGTTGTTGATAATTAGTGGTGTTACTTGTGTGTTGCTGTTATGTTTCCTGAAGTTATTTCCCACTGTTGTTGATAATTAGTTGTCTTACTTGTGTGTTGCTGTTATGTTTACTGAAGTTATTTCCCACTGTTGTTGATAATTAGTGGTCTTACTTGTGTGTTGCTGTTATGTTTCCTGAAGTTATTTCCCACTGTTGTTGATAATTAGTTGTCTTACTTGTGTGTTGCTGTTATGTTTACTGAAGTTATTTCCCACTGTTGTTGATAATTAGTGGTCTTACTTGTGTGTTGCTGTTATGTTTCCTGAAGTTATTTCCCACTGTTGTTGATAATTAGTGGTCTTACTTGTGTGTTGCTGTTATGTTTACTGAAGTTATTTCCCACTGTTGTTGATAATTAGTGGTCTTACTTGTGTGTTGCTGTTATGTTTCCTGAAGTTATTTCCCACTGTTGTTGATGATTAGTGCTTACTTGTGTGTTGCTTTTATGTTTACTGAAGTTATTTCCCACTAATTAGTGGTCTTACTTGTGTGTTGCTGTTATGTTTACTGAAATTATTTCCCACTGTTGTTGATAATTAGAGGTCTTGCTTTTGTGTTGCTGTTATGTTTACTGAAGTTATTTCCCTCTGTTGTTGGTGATTGCTGGTTCTTACTAGTGTGTTGCTGTTATGTTTACTAAAGTTATTTCCCACTGTTGTTGGTGATTAGTGGTCTTAGTGTGTTGCTGTTATGTTTACTGTAGATATTTCCCACTGTTGTTGGTGGTTAGTGGTCTTTCTTGTGTGTTGCTGTTATGTTTACTGAAGTTATTTCCCACTGTTGTTGATGAAAAGTTTCTCTGTTCTCTCACCTCCTTGCCCGAAAATGCCAGCTGCTGCGTTACCTCCGGCTGTGTGTATGGGACAGTGTGACGGACAAGCTGTTGGCCAACATGGAGTATAATAATCATGTCTTCCATATTGCTCCAGAGAGTGGACCTCATGTTGTCAACAGACTAGCGGGAGATCTCAGCAGCGTCCTTGTTGATCAATACAGGTCTTGCTTTAGGTTGTCTTGCTTCATAATTTAACACAGACACTACACTGTTTCATAGACTGGACATTAAAGCATAGACAACATGCACTATCATAGCACACATTTCAATAAGACATAACACACTGTAAATTAGTCACCATATACTGTATCATAGTTACCACACACTGTAACATAGTTACCACACACTGTAACATAGTTTCCACACACTGTAACATAGTTACCATGCACTTTAACATAGTTACCACGCACTGTAACATAGTTACCAAGCACTGTAACATTGTTACCACGCACTGTTCCTGGAGTGTATCAGTGCATGGTATGTATCAGTGTCTGGAGTGTATCAGTGTCTGGAGTGTATCAGTGTCTGGAGTGTATCAGTGTCTGAAGTGTATCAGTGTCTGGAGTGTATCAGTTCCTGGAGTGTATCAGTGTCTGGAGTGTATCAGTGCCTGGAGTGTATCAGTTCCTGGAGTGTATCATTGTCTGGAGTGTATCAGTGCCTGGAGTGTATCAGTGCCTGGAGTATCAGTTCCTGGAGTGTATCAGTTCCTGGAGTGTATCAGTTAATAAGTTAGTTAGTTAGTCGCAGTTCCAACTTCACAGCAACGGGTCGTCCCCATTATGCTCCGTTCCTGTGCCAGTGAATATCACACAAAACGCTCCCCACTGCCCAATATGAAAAGTGGAAAGGACAGGAGTCTCGACAAACAACATCCCGCACAAATACACTGTGCATAATGCCGCAACCAGAATGTCAACACACCAGTCCCCCACAAAACACCCAGTTCATCTCTGATGGAATCAGCTGTCATTTTCCTATCTGAATGTTTCCTAGATGTTCACCCACACAGTCCACGAAAATACAGTTCATCGCTGATGGCAGTGGTAGTCAACCAGAAGCCCAGCAGCCACGCATTTCTGCATAAAGCAAAAACCGGTCAACTGTGGGACATAGCCACCTGCCATCACTCCGAACATGCAGTCACGTTACAAAAAACTTCAGGCAGATTCAAAAGCATTTCACACGAAACTCAGTTCACAGTGTCGCGCCATGCACTCACTCAGTAGCAGGGCGACGGAACCATCAAGCCTCCTTAGTCGCCTCTTACGACATGTGGGGTAGGCTACAGTGTTGCTATTCTTTGCTTCCCTTATGGGCAACACACGGGAGAGTGTATCAGTGTCTGGAGTATATGACTTCCTGGAGTGTATCAGTGTCTGGAGTGTATCAGTTCCTGGAGTGTATCAGTGTCTGGAGTGTATCAGTTCCTGGGGTGTATCAGTTCCTGGAGTGTATCAGTGTCTGGAGTGTATCAATGTCTGGAGTGTAACATTTCATGGACTGTGTCAGTTCCTAGAGTGTATCAATGTCTGGAGTGTATCAGTGTCTGGAGTGTATTAGTGCATGGTATGTATCAGTTCCTGGAGTGTATCAGTTCCTGGAGTGTATCAGTGTCTGGAGTGTATCAGTGTCTGGAGTGTATCAGTGTCTGGAGTGTATCAGTTCCTAGAGTGTATCAGTTCCTGGAGTGTATCAGTTCCTGGAGTGCATCAGTTCCTGGAGTGTATCAGTGTCTGGAGTGTATTAGTGCATGGTATGTATCAGTTCCTGGAGTGTATCAGTTCCTAGAGTGTATCAGTGTCTGGAGTGTATCAGTGTCTGGAGTGTATCAGTGTCTGGAGTGTATCAGTTCCTGGAGTGTATCAGTTCCTAGAGTGTATCAGTTCCTGGAGTGTATCAGTTCCTGGAGTGTATCAGTGTCTGGAGTGTATTAGTGCATGGTATGTATCAGTTCCTGGAGTGTATCAGTTCCTGGAGTGTATCAGTGTCTGGAGTGTATCAGTGTCTGGAGTGTATCACTGTCTGGAGTGTACCAGTTCCTAGAGAGTATCAGTGTCTGGAGTGTACCAGTTCCTAGAGTGTATCAGGGTCTGGAGTGTATAATTTCCTGGAGTGTACCAGTTCCTGGAGTGTATCAGTGTCTGGAGTGTATCAGTGTCTGGAGTGTATCAGTGTCTGGAGTGTATAATTTCCTGGAGTGTACCAGTTCCTGGAGTGTATCAGTGTCTGGAGTGTATCAGTGTCTGGAGTGTATCAGTGCATGGAATGTATCAGTGTCTGGAGTGTATCAGTTCCTGGAGTGTATCAGTTCCTGGAGTGTATCAGTTCTTAGAGTGTATCAGTTCTTGGAGTGTATCAGTATCTGATGTGTATCAGTTCCTGGAGTGTATCAGTTCCTGGAGTATATCAGTTCCTGGAGTGTATCAGTGTCTGGAGTGTACCAGTGTCTGGAGTGTATCAGTGTCTGGAGTATATCAGTGCATGGTATGTATCAGTGTCTGGAGTGTATCAGTTCCTGGGGTGTATCAGTTCCTGGAGTGTATCAGTGTCTGGAGTGTATCAGTTCCTGGAGTGTATCAGTGTCTGCAGTGTATCACTGTCTGGAGTGTATCAGTTCCCAGAGTGTATCAGTGCATGGTATGTATCAGTGTCTGGAGTGTATCAGTGTCTGGAGTGTATCAGTGTCTGAAGTGTATCAGTTCCTGGAGTGTATCAGTTCCTGGAGTGTATCAGTGTATGGAGTGTATCAGTTCTTAGAGTGTATCAGTGTCTGGAGTGTACCAGTTCCTAGAGTGTATGTGTCTGGAGTGTGTCAGTGTCTGGAGTGTATCAGTGTCTGGAGTGTATCAGTGTCTAAAGTGTATCAGTTCCTGGAGTGTATCATTTCCTGGAGTGTATCAGTGTCTGGAGTGTATCAGTGTCTGGAGTGTATCAGTTCCTAGACTGTATCAGTTCCTGGGGTGTATCAGTGTCTGGAGTGTATCAGTTCCTGGAGTGTATCAGTGTCCGCAGTGTATCACTGTCTGGAGTGTATCAGTTCTTGGAGTGTATCAGTGTCTGGAGTATATCAGTGTCTGGAGTGTATCAGTGTCTGGAGTGTATCAGTTCCTGGAGTGTATCAGTGTCTGAAGTGTATCAGTTCCTGGAGTGTATCAGTTCCTGGAGTGTATCAGTGTCTGGAGTGTATCAGTTCCTAGAGTGTATCAGTGTCTGGAGTGTATCAGTGTCTGGAGTGTACCAGTTCCTAGAGTGTATCAGTGTCTGGAGTGTACCAGTGTCTGGAGTATATCAGTGCATGGTATGTATCAGTGTCTGGAGTGTATCAGTGTCTGGCGTATATCAGTTCCTGGAGTGTATCAGTGTCTGGAGTGTATCAGTTCCTGGAGTGTATCAGTTCCTGGAGTGTATCAGTGTCTGGAGTATATCAGTGTCTGGAATGTATCAGTTCCTAGAGTGTATCAGTGTCTGGAGTGTACCGGTGTCTGGAGTATATCAGTGCATGGTATGTATCAGTGTCTGGAGTGTATCAGTGTCTGGAGTATATCAGTTCCTGGAGTGTATCAGTGTCTGGAGTGTATCAGTTCCTGGAGTGTATCAGTTCCTGGGGTGTATCAGTTCCTGGAGTGTATCAGCATCTGGAGTGTATCAGTGTCTGGAGTGTATCAGTTCCTGCAGTGTATCAGTTCCTGGAGTGTATCAGTGTCTGGAGTGTATCAGTTCCTGGAGTGTATCAGTGTCTGGCTGGAGTGTACCAGTTCCTGGAGTGTATCAGTGTCTGGAGTATATCAGTGTCTGGAGTGTATCAGTGTCTGGAGTGTATCAGTGTCTGGAGTGTACCAGAGTCTGGAGTGTATCAGGTCCTGGAGTGTATCAGTCTCCCAGTATTATATATTGATGTTACAGTCTCCCAGTATTATATATTGATGTAAGTCTCCCAGTATTATATGTTGATGTTACAAACTCCCAGTATTATATATTGATGTAACAGTCTCCCAGTATTATATATTGATGTAACAGTCTCCCAGTATTATATGTTGAATTAATAGTCTCCCTGTATTATATGTTGATGTAACAGTCTCCCAGTATTTTATGTTGATGTAACAGTCTCCCAGTATTATATGTTGATGTAACAGTCTCCCAGTATTATATGTTGATGTAATGTACCAGAGTACAGAACCAACAAAGACTGGGTTTTTATTCAAAGACTGTTTATTTTCTTCACGATGACAACATGTCTTCTTCCCAGTTCTCAGGCGGGATGTTGACTGTCCCCAGACAACCCACTACGTCACGATTGAGCATCTCTCCTCGCTTTCAGTCCCAATGCTCAATCGTGCTGTAGCTGTTTCCCACTAGATCCTAATAATACCCCAGTACTCCACTACTGTTACACCTCCCTATGTTTATTAAAGAATTTTCCTTATAAAGGAAAAATCTTTACTCCTAATCCCCTTACTCTATTCCCTCTTTTTCCTTACCTCTCACAGTTCCTCTAATCCTTCCCTATACTAACTCAATTTTGAGTAAATAATATATCTTTTAACCCTTCTCCCGGTTATATTGTCAGCTAGTAACCCACTATATACTTCTTCTTCGATTCTACTTTGTATAATACATCGTACCACGTATGGTAACTCTTTTAACCTAAACACTCCTTCTCCCCTTTCTTTAGTTCTTACAGTTCCTTAATCTCCCTAAACCACTTGATATTAAGCAAGCCAATCTATTTCCCCAAACTATATAGCTATCCACTATATATATTTCTGGTCCTTTCTTGGCTCCTCCAGTTCCTGTATCAAATATACATATCATAAGAACAGCTCGTAAAATCGTTATCGTAACTTTTGACCTTATAAAATTTCTCACTCTTCCAAAACACAGGACGTACAAAAACAATGTAGTTAGAAAAAGTAAAGAAGCGGTGCGCACCGAGTGAGAAGTATAAAGAATGAATACTCAACATGACCACATGTACATACAGCAATGAATATTTAAGACACTCACCTTTACCTCCCTTGCCAATAAAAAAATTTTTTGTAAAATAATTTTTTAAAATACACCTTATGAAATAGATCTTTGTTCATTATAAAACAATTTGACATAAGTTTTCACAAGCCTTATATATTCAACATTTATATTGCCATCCACAATCTTGTCTATATTTCGTTATCTCATCTTTAACCACGAGCCCATGTTCATATTCTATATCTTGCCCCCGTATATCCCATACTTATATACTGCCATTTACAGTCTTCCACCTTATATCAGTGGACAAAGTAGTATTTATTAACTCTTTTCTGAACGAAAAACCTTAAGCAAAATCTCATATATTTGAAAATTAAACTTACTTAACTAACTTTATAACCATGTAACTTAATATACCAAACCATTCATGTAATCGAAATAAAATCAACACAAGACGTCATACCCCCAAATTAATCTAAAGAAAAAAACACATTTTAAAATGACATAACATGCATTTTATCAAATCAGAATAAAACATTCTATTACTACCTATCACTATTGGACACTTTTACGGACCAATAGTTTTTACTCCAAATACTAGGAACACAATCATCCTATTCTAAATCAATTAATCAAACAACAACAATCATTTTACAAGACCAAATCAAGAAAAAAAAAACTTATTATATATGAGGCATTGAAACTTAGGCTCAATAAAACAACCAAATAATAGCCATCATTTTCCAGTACCAACTCAAGCATAAAAACATATTATATATGACTCATGACTCATAAAACTCAGAGTGAATAACCCACGATTTAAAAAAAAAACTCTCTTAAAATTACTATGTACAGTGGCCCACCAACATTGGCCTCTCATACTAAGTAATGTAACGCATATCTCTTTATACAGGTCATTCCAGTATTTCCATGACCAAGAAAAACAAACACTTCACTGTCACATATGTATATCTGTTAACTACAGACTAATTAGAACCACATCTGTTCTATCTACACAAACAAATCAGTAATCAACATTTACCATACCATTTATTATCTCCCCTCATAACTTTCTATCATTTTCTATCTTAACTCCTAACACAACATAACATCCGGAATATCCTCTTAAGTAAGCACTGTAAACTACATGTTGACTCCTTTTATCTATTTGTAATGTGGCGACTAATCCAATATCAACTCAATGTAGTAGCCATCATCTACTTATCAATTAACTTGTGATCTGGCCTGCCAATTATTTCCCTTGGACCAATCATCACTATAACTTATTAATCCTTATCGTTAAACACGGCATTTCTAGCACCAATAAAAAAAACTTGTCTACCTTTTCTATAGAGTACATTCACCTATTGTACCAATACCCAATTTGTCCAATTTACGAAAAGTCAAGAAGTAGAACAAATTTT